>JARJLU010003761.1:0-17009 GCA_030272975.1 Sparidentex hasta
ACACCTTTCATGGATACGGTATTCCCTGATGGCTGTGGCCTCTTTCAGCAGGGTAATGTGCCGTGCCACAAAGCAGGAATGGTTTGAGGAGCACAACACGTTTTAGGTGTTGACTTAGCCTCCAAATTCCCCAGATCTCAATCCAATCGAGCTTCTGTGGGATGTGCTGGACAAACAAGTCCGATCCAGTTTATGATGGCTAGACGACTGGGTCAGCACATCTCCAATGTGGATGGTGTCGCTTACCTGGGGAACACAAGGCACCAGGATGCACTATGGGAAGAAGTTAAGTTGGTGGAGGCAGTGTGATGCTTTGGGCAATGCTCTGCTGGGAAACACAGGGTCATGTGGGTGTTACTGTGACACGCACCACCTACCTAAACATTGTTGCAGACCATGTACACCTTTCATGGATACGGTATTCCCTGATGGCTGTGGCCTCTTTCAGCAGGGTAATGTGCCGTGCCACAAAGCAGGAATGGTTTGAGGAGCACAACACGTTTTAGGTGTTGACTTAGCCTCCAAATTCCCCAGATCTCAATCCAATCGAGCTTCTGTGGGATGTGCTGGACAAACAAGTCCGATCCAGTTTATGATGGCTAGACGACTGGGTCAGCACATCTCCAATGTGGATGGTGTCGCTTACCTGGGGAACACAAGGCACCAGGATGCACTATGGGAAGAAGTTAAGTTGGTGGAGGCAGTGTGATGCTTTGGGCAATGCTCTGCTGGGAAACACAGGGTCATGTGGGTGTTACTGTGACACGCACCACCTACCTAAACATTGTTGCAGACCATGTACACCTTTCATGGATACGGTATTCCCTGATGGCTGTGGCCTCTTTCAGCAGGGTAATGTGCCGTGCCACAAAGCAGGAATGGTTTGAGGAGCACAACAACACGTTTTAGGTGTTGACTTAGCCTCCAAATTCCCCAGATCTCAATCCAATCGAGCTTCTGTGGGATGTGCTGGACAAACAAGTCCGATCCATGGAGCCCCCACCTCACAACTTACAGGACTTAAAGGATCTGCTACTAACACTTTGGTGACAGATACCACAGCACACCTTCAGGGATCTAGTGGAGTCATGCCTTGATGGGTCTGGGCTGTTTTGGCAACAAAAGTGGACCAACACTATATTAGGCAGGTGGTCATAATGTTATGCCTGATCTGTGTATGTATGAATTACTGTAAATTACTGTCGATGTTACTGTTAATGAATTACTGTCATTTTGGATGCAAGCATCTGCTAAATGCTCTAAATGTAATAGGAAAGGGGGAACATATTTTTGTCTTTTGCTCCAGTTTACTGTGTACTTAATTTACTGTGCCATTAATTGGGGTTATCAAGTGCATCCACTGTGTTAGCACTGATTCTTCTATGGTACTGCGGAAGAAAAAAGCTAAAAGTATAAAGTCAAAATGAAGAGAAGCAGCCCTACTGCAAAACGGATGTATTTCAGTAGTTGTTCTACAGTTAAAGCATGTTTTTAAATGGCTAGGTTAAGCAAAGTGCTTACATACAGATGTATTATGTATAGCTTTGTTGTTTAAGAGAGGGGAAGTAATGTGTTGGACTAATATCAGTGTCCCTTGTCTTATCTGTACTGGACATGCAATAGTAGTGTCGAACCATCCGTAAAAGCTGACCAAAGCTGACCAATCATTGCATGAAATGGATCAGCCGAATGCTGTAGTTAGATGGGGGGTCCTGAGGCCATCCCCACCGACACTTAGTTTGATGTCTTCAGTTTATTATCACACAGTGAGATTAGTGTAGACTTGCAGGGACTGACAGGTAAGAACAAAGATAGCAAATATCAACTCTTTAGATGCTGTAGTCCTATGTTTTTCCTCTTATTTAGTTTCTACTACACATCTTACGGAAGTGGAAATGTTAGCGACGTTGACGGTGTTTGGTTTGTGTCTGTGACTCTCCAGGACATCAGCGATGGGATGCCGTGGTGTGAAGAGCGTCTGGTTCGCAAAGTTCTTTTCCTGTCCCTCAGGGAATTCAGAGACACACACCGTACCGCACACAAACACTCCCACATACACACACGCACATCAAAAAAAACACTGTTACATGCTCCAAGAAAGAGACAGACACTACCTAGTGCACACAGTCAGAAAAAGACATGCACAAGACAGAGTGTGCACACGCTACACAAAGCTCACCACAGGACATGCACACAGAAAAACACACACAGCACACAAAGTTTGCACATTTCACAACACTTACATCCTCAAGAACAGAACAAAGGGCAAAAAACTACCTTGTCTCATGATTCCAACACACCCAAAAAAAAATGCATGACCCACACACTTCAGAATATGCAAACACAATCAAAAATGTGTACAGAGAAAATGACACACACTGAACAGCACCCACACTTACAAGAAAATGCACACATGTTTCAGAAGAACTCTGTGTCAACCAGGACACTACGCTCACATAAAACAAAAACAAGTCTGTCACTACTGAATTCCAAACACATTGGAAGTGGTAATCGATCACAAAGAACTCAGCAAAAACACTCAGTGAAAAACACGTGCACAACTGACAACAGACAGACACTGATGAGCACGGCTGTTCCCGCCAGGACACTGAGGTCAAGGTCACACACTCCCAGCAGCCTCAGGGGTCAGTATCATCAGTACTCTTTTTCTCAAACTTAATTACAAAAACTAAATTTACTTTGTTATTTACCGTTTTTGTTTTAGTATTGTTCATGTGTAGATGATTTTGCACTAAAACTGCTTCATGCGAGTAACTTAAGTTCAAACTGTTCTCTCAAGACTCTGTGGTAAATGGCATCAGCCGGTGTCAGTCTCTCCTGTCAGCTCGTCCCAGCTGGAGCTGGGCTTTAAAAACACGCCCCACAAAGCACCGCCGGCCTGCTAGCATCCATCGTGAGGATGACCCTGCCAGCAAGAGGTCAACTGTTCTACTGTTTGCATGTTCATACCTATGTGCATGATTTGCCTACTGCATAAGCACATTACTGAAATGTGTACACACAAGTTTACAGCCCTTTCCACATCTTAGCAGGGACTTCTTACAACAAAGCCTTTTGTACAGATGTAAAAGGCATGTTAGGATGAAAATCTGACCTTTTGGAAAACTCTTCCAGGGTGAGGTTATTACGACGATGCAGACGCACTTTATATATGTTTGTAGTATCCTTGGCAATTGTGAAATGATATTATGATGATGAGTGTTATGATATTGGGGGACTTAAGAATATACATTGACAGAATAGATATTGTTTTGTTTAACTTTATATTTAGAAAAACACAAATTGATATGCTTTCCGAGTGTATGTTAATTAAATATGTGTTTTCAGGTGTGTTGTTTGGATGGAGATGTTTAAAAGGAAAAAAACTGTAGACTATATCTGTGTGGACATCATAATACCAGTCATGTAGTTGAGAGTTGTCAGTATATTCAGTGGGTACATTTGCGTACATTTAGCCCCGAAACCCATAACATATTTCAACTATGTTAGAATTTTGGGCAAACTCTCTTAGTGTGTGTGTGTGTGTGTGTGTGTGTGTGTGTGTGTGTGTGTGTGTGTGTGTGTGTGTGTGTGTGTGTGTGTGTGTGTGTGTGCGCGCGTAGACCAAGGCTGCAAGCACAGAGGAAGTTCGCCCAGTCCCCACCCAGCTCTCCAGGACCACCAGTGTTGATGACATCAACACTAAGTAACCACAACAACAGTCTAGCTGTAGTCACCTGTCTAACCAGACGTCGACCTAAGACTGAAGACTTCCTGTCTTTTCTCTGCTTAAGAGGTAAACCACACAACATAGTTTGGCTGGGATTGATTTTGTCACAGAGTTTGTTGCTGAGTCAGTGACAACGTTCAGCTGTGTATACAGGAACAATTAATATAATTCTGAAGATGGACTGATGAACAGTTGTGTTTAAATTCATCAAACATTTCTGGATAGTCAGAAATCCTTTCTTTGTGATTAGAGGTGTTGACGAGCTTCAGTGTGATTTGATGTGCTTTGAAATTTCAGTAAGGAAGTGTTTTGCTACAACTCTGGTTTTATGAAAGATAATGAGTACTTTTTGGCCTTTTATGGTTTCCAGCAAGCATCATTCAATTAAACAAATAACAAAGAAACACTGAGCTATTTTTTTTTTTTTTTTGTGGTATCACTACTATATCAAACTCTTGTGGACATAACAGTTCCCTTCTCATTTTGTGATTTGTTTTTCCAAAAGTCTGAACTGAATAGGGAAAGAAAGCTTTTAGGTTTTCAGTGTGAGCTCAGAGTATTGTACCACTGAGCAGATTCAAAACTATGGTGAAATCAACTGATTCCAGACTGTCTGTGCAAAACTTTTTTAATCTGTTTTTTTACAGTTCAGTCTACTTGCCAGGTATGTGAACCCAGAAATGTTGAGTACACCAAAGTTTTATGATAGAAATATACAGTATGGGTCCCCAGCATTAAGAAACTGATGGATGCTAATTTGCATACGAAATTCAAAATGGCGGTTTAAACCAAAAGTGGCCATATTTCAACTCCTGGTGGGCCAATTTTGATTAATTTTGTGTCAATTTAGAGGACACAGAGTCTATAGAAATAAATTGTAGGATATTTATGGACAAGGGGCAGCTGTAGCTCAGTGGGTCGACTAGTGATCGGAAGGTCGCTGGTCAAATCCCCTCTCCGGGCAGAGCTGAGCTGCATACCGAAGTGTCCTTGAGCAAGATGCTGAACCCCAAATTGCTCCTGGTGTGCACTTGGCACCTTGCATGGCAGCCTCTGCCATCAGTGAGGGCCTTTCGATGAGCTGGTGACTTGTCCACGGAGTACCCTGCCCTTGCCCAGAGACAGCTGGAATTGGCTGCTGCAAAGACCCCGCGGGGATAAAGCAGTTACAGATGGATGGATGCATAATTTTGAACACAATTATCCTAATGATTTTACATCACATAACATTACATTCTGAGGTGACATTGGAGGTAACAAAATCAAGCACCATATCAAACTAGAATACTATGACTATGGCTAAATAATATAGAGAAAGGAGTATAACTACAACTGCAAGCAGTTATGAACGGGGGCCAAGCCCCCCCGTGAACTCAGACACTGCACACCGCAGAGGCCACGGAAGTTGGCCCCACAGGATGGCGGGCTCAGGGCAAAAGTGAGGACACAGGCTAACGTCTGAGCCGTGGTATTCGCTGTAATGGGAAGTGCACTGGAAGTACAAGAGGCTGAATGTGTGCCGATTGCGCCCCCTAGTGGCCAAAATTCACCAAATTCGGCTGATCCCTTCCCAGTGTAATGGCAACCAAGGAACTAAATTTGGTATTAATAGCATTTAGTATGATCAAGATATTAAATAGTTTACATTTTATAGCTAGCTGCCGAAATTTGTTTGTTAATAATTTGCACATTTTTTGACTGAGCAAAATTTAGATCAGGTCCAGCTGAAGAGTGTACGTGCCAAGTTTCACGCAGATGGGACAAAATCCCAAGGAGGAGTTTGAAAAAGTAGGTTTGCATATGTGGTGATTTAGCGAACCAAATGTGCAGCAGAAATGGGTGTGTCCCATGTCAGAAAACTCAGTTCTATTCAGGGAACATATGGATATAAGGTTTGCTAATGTGTTAATTAAAATGTGGAAGTTACAGGCAAAAACGCGGTTGCATCATTATAGCACCACCTAGTGGAGTACATGTGCAACTTTTGGGATGGAAGAACTGTGTCCTATTCTATCTGTACCATATAAATTTCAAAGCTCTTAGCATAATAGTTTGTTTGGAATTAATGTTTGTTGTTTATCTTGTAATAAGCCACGCCCACATTGACCAGTCATCACCACCTTCAAGATATGGTGTCAGGATTGACCCTACATCATAACGGCCAAATTTCGTAAAAATCGGTGAATCCGTTCAAGAGATATAAACATCCCATATTTTAGCGCCCCCTAGTGGCCAAAATTCACCAAATTCAGCTTATCCCTTCTCAGTGTCGTGGCAACCAAAGATCTCAAATTTGTCGTTCATAGCAATTAGTTTAACTGAGATACGACAGTTTACATTTTTATAGCTAGCTACAGAAATTTGTTTGTTAATAATTTGCAAATTTTTGACTGAGCAAAATTCTTTTGATAACTTTAGATCAGGTTCAGCTGAAGAGTATACATGCCAAGTTTCACGCAGATCGGACAAAATCCAAAGGAGGAGTTAAACGTAGGTTTTCGATTTTTGCGATTTAGCGCAAAAACTTTCTGGCGGAAGTGGGCATATCCAATGACAAAGTGATTCAGCTCCTTTCAGGGAGGTGTGGGAGTTATAGGCAAAATGCATTGGCCTAGGTTATAGCGCCCCCTGCAGGCGGATATATGAAGTTTTTTGTGTCTGAGATATTTGCAGGAGTCTGGACCAACCCTCCAAATTGCACCACCCTCCCTTGCACGGTTTAGCCTGCAGCATCACTTTCAGCCGTAGAAAAATAAAAATAATTAAAACTGCAAGCAGTGTTGACCGGGCCCTCGCAGTCCACGCGTGTCGGGGCATGCTGCTGTTGGGGCTTGCGTGTTGCTGAGCAAGTCGTTCCTTTATAATTCGGTGGCCTGCAACTGCTGGTATTAAAAAATGTGAGCCGAAGTCAGAAAAACTGTGTGAACTGCTGCATGATTCCCCGGACAAAGACTGAGTCCATGGTCTGCTTCTGGAGCTGGCTGAAGAGAATGTACACACAAGGCATAATGCAATGAAATCGTTTCAGGAAGAAGCTGGAAGTATCATCTTCCAGTAGCCGCACAAACCCTCCAGCTTCCCGCAGAGTGGTAGGCACAAACTCCCCTGATGGTTTCGAAACACTTGATGATGTCACCTTTGTGCTCAAACACAGTGTTCACAGTACAGATATGGAAGTCCCATCTTATTGTGCTTGCTCATGGGAGTCTGTGTGCCACCACTCTATCAAGCACACTGGTTCTCTTGGGAGATCTTGAAATAAATCCAGAGAATCCACCCAGGTCAGAGAGGAACTGATTAGCTAATGGGATGTGAGATGTCACATGCTGCATGCTGAAAGCTGAAGAGGAAGAAATTGCAGGGGGGTTGCAGGAGTGCTTGTTGCTCTAGATCTTCTACAGCCAAAAGTGTAAGTCCTACATCTGAAATAACACCATCAGCTGAAAGCCAACAAGATTTTGTACATTGCTATGTATATAGTGTCTATGTTAAGTAGAAGATGTGGGATCCAAATCATGCTGAAGAACATTTTTTCTCCAGTACTTTCAGCTGCTCTCCACTCTAGTGATGATGTCATGCACTCTAGCTCATGCAATACACACCCATTATAAAACCAGAAGACAGCCTAAAAATCCTTATAACTAAAACTGTGATGATTTTAAAACCATAAAAAAAAATTAAAAACTGAATACATGCCCAATAGTTCACGGTCTTCTTACTGTGTTAAACGTGGTCTATAACTCAAGTTATAAGGTACATGAGGAGGTTGAAAGTCGATGAGTTTTGAAGAGGATTTGAAGATTTTCCCATTTACTTCCCATTCACACTAATTTGTCTGCCACCAGAGCGCCACCTATCGGCAGATTTCCCTCATCAGGCCATGGAACACAATTGGCAAAAGTGTTGTGGTAATCGGAGTGTATTTGGTGAAAATACGAAAGACTGTCTGTTTTGAACACAATGTGCAGGAATTTGTTGTTTTATATTTTGGGCGTCTTCAGGTCTATCAAAATTCTTTTGATAAGTTATGGCCAAGAGGGTCCACAGATGCTTCATGCAACGTTTGGTGCAAATTCCTCAAATTGCCTAGGAGGAGTTCGCGAGGAGAACGTTTTTCATTTGTCATGAATGTAAAGTTACTGCAAAAGTGGGCTACAATGTGCCATGTATTATGTGGGAGTAATGGGCCAAAAACACTTTTGCATTGAAAATGGAGCCACCTGGGGGTCACTTTTGGTGTGTGAGTTACAGGGGCCATTCCTTACCACCCCTATGACTTTCATTTCCATAAGTGTTATGGTGTGGGCACAGGGCCAAATATAAAGTTAAACTGGCATCAGAGCGCCACCTAGTGGTGGATTGGTAAGTTCTTTGACAGATATCTTCAAGAGGCCAGTGGCAAAGATTATACCAACTTTTGTGTCAGTCCGCCAGACCGATGTGAAGATATCAAATATTTAAATTTAAAGGGCACCACCTTGTGGTCATTGCCTAAAATTTTGCAGAGACCCTCAGGGGCTCATGTCAAAGTAGCATCCTAAGTTTCATGTCAGCCAAACACACCAAATCTACAGGAAGTTATTATTTAATACTTAAAAACTAAATTTTCTATTACAAGTCTTTTGATAACTTTTTGTCAGGAGGATCCACAGATGCTGTGTGCCATGTTCCGTTCAAATCGGTGAAATCGCCTGGGAGGAGTTCGAAAAAGTAGGATTTAGACATTTTGCCATGTAGTGAAAAAAAATGATAGGTGGAAATTGGCACACCACGAGACTCAGCACAATTCACTGAACGCGTGGATATAAGGTTTTTGAAGGTGTGACAAAGTATATGGGAGTTATTAGCCAAACTGCACTTTCCTTAATAACAGTGCCACCTAGTGGCGAAATTCAGGACGACAATAGATTATAAATTTTTTTGCCAGGTGTGACTTATATTCCAAGTTTGGTGACTTTTGGGGTATGTTTAGGCAGTGAAAAATGCGATCATTTAGGACAAAGAAAAAAAAAATCATTTGAAAAACAATAGGGTCCTTGCAGGTTCCCTGCTTGGGCCCTAATTAAAGCTGCAAGCAGCAATGAACGGGCCCTAGCTGTCCGCGCACGTCAGGCTGCACACACACCTGTTACTTGCATGTCACGATGGGGAGAAAACAAGCCGAAAATGTCATGTCAATCGGATGATGTTTGTCTGACTACCTGTTTCCAGTGGGTGGTGCTATTGATATGACACGGTTTTGATGTACAGATATATTCAGGGCAACTCCCTCTACATTACTGAATGTTTTGGTGAAGATGGAAAATTGTATGTTGAACTTATAAAGCCTTGATACCTCACGGCGAAGGAAATAAATGGTTCCCACCATCATGTTCACCAGTTATGATGTAGCGGAAAGATTTCCATAACTTTTGATCTTCAAGGCATGAAGATGATACTGAGTTAATGTGAAGACTGTGGTGTTTAATCTCTGGGACAAGATAGTTTTCAAAGGAGGCACAAAATGGTATCTCACATCAAAGTGGACTACTTCCTGTTGGACTGACAGTATGGGTCCAAGAGGGGTTTTTGCGCGCCAAATTTTGTTCCTGCATCTGCAAGTAGGAGGCGGGGCATTACATTAAGATGTTTTTTGGTCTGACTTCCTGTGTCCAGTGGGTGGTGCTATGATTATGACACAGTTTTGATGCACAGATATATTCAGGGCAACTCCCTCTACATTCCTGAGAGATTTGGTGTAGAAGGGGAATTGTATGTTGAAGTTATGAGGACGTGATGCTTTATGGCAAAGGATTTAAATTAGCCGCACCACCATGGCCAGCAGGCATGACATAGGCAAAAGCTTTAAACAGGTTTTCATCTTTAAGGTCTGTGGATGATACTAAGTGACTGTGAAGTCTGTTGTGTTAAATCTGTAGGAGGATGTCATTACAGTGCGAGGATTGAAAATATTTCAAAATGGCGGCCACAATCAAAATGTCCGACTTAGGATTGATGCAGAGACGTATTCCGGGAAACACCATCTACATATATGTGCATTTTAGTGTAGATGGGAAATTGTATGTTGAAGTTATAAAGACTTGATGCTTCATGGCGAAGGAAAAAAAAATGTTTCCACCGTCACGCCCACCAGTTATGACATAGCAGAAATATTTCCATAACTTGTCATCCTCAAGGCATGAAGATGATACTGAGTGAGTGTGAAGACTGTGGTGTTTAATCTCTAGGACAAGATAGTTTTCAAATTAGGCATGAATTTTGGGAAAAATGCCGCCACACATCAAAATGGCAGACCTTCTGTTGAGGTGATGGTATCGGTCCCCAGACTTTTTTGTGCGTCTGCTCATGATGAATTTGTGTAACAAATATCGTTCATCTATGCGCATGTGGAAGGCAGGAAAGAACAATAGGGGGCGCTACAGAGCCTGTAGTTCACATCTACACCCAATGACATTAAATTATCAAATCCTTTGCCGGATGTGAAGTATATTCCAAATTTGGTGAGTTTTGGGGTATGTTCAGGCTTCCAAAACGGCACCTAACCGCAGAAGAATAATTCCTTCTCTTTCACTTACAATAGGGACCTCACTGGTCTGCAACCTGCTCGGGCCCTAAAAAATAACAATAATTAGAAAAACAATAGGGACCTCGTAGGCCTACTTGCTTGGGCCCTAAAAATTCTTACAATAGCGTAACAGACGTCTATTAGCATGTGTCAACAGTTAGAACCCGCTAATAAGATGACCCCACTTTCTCACATTATTTTAATTGAAAAAAACTTATATTTGCTTGTTTGTCTTGGTCCATCACTTTATCGCAGCTAGGTAGGGGGGTTGTCAGTGAGAGTTGGTACTCTGTTGAGCTCCCCCCAGCTCTTTTCTGCCTCTCGTGGTCTTTGGAAGAGACTCGCTCATACCGGTCAAAGATAACAAATGTTTGGGTGATGTAGCAATCAAGCCGGCGCCCCATGCTGACTGCGAGTTTAGCCACAGTGCCTGTCAATGGCCACACCACGTGGTAGATGAGCTGCGATGCATCAACAAGTACAACGTTTGGTGGGTGGGGACAAGGATTCCAAGACACTGAACAAACAATGACTTGTCACCCTTTCTGAGGCATCCATACGATGATGGATGCAGGGACTGGGCTGAGCTCGTAGTTAAAGAGGGTAGAGAGCTCCATTCTTCTCTTGCTCCAGACCGCCATCAGCCAAGCAAACAATGCCTCAAGGTCACATATGATCTTACCATTGACCTCCCTTTGTCTTGAATTTCATTGTCACCACCTTATTAGGGATGGGTGCATTAAATCCCCCAGGAATCCCCTCTTCCTGATGAAGAGGACAGTGTGCTCATGTCCTGCCCGATCTTCAATGCATCTTGAACATTCACCTTTCCATCCGCCACCAGGCCATTTATAATAGGGTATAAGGTAGTAGTCTCTGTGATGAGCGGGTGAGAGTTTTCCCATAGAACTCTTAGGATTTTAGCCCGGTCGCCTGTGTCCAACTCCCTCCATCGTTTACCCTCTTCTTTGTGTATGTTGGGCTTCACTGTCTCTTCCAAAGCTTCAGCATCGTTGTGCATCTCATCCAATGACTTGGAGAGATGGGAGCAGATGCTGAAAGATTGGATCAACACTGCGACCTGCTCAGAGTTGGTGGGTATGCCCTTCATGCCTCCTACTCCCCCTGTCTGTTCCCCAAACATATCTCCACTGTAGCTGCACCATCTGAGTGGCGGCACACACGGCCTCCGGCCATGTGATCCATCTTGACTAGTTGACTAGTGATGACTGGCACCAAAGAAATAGGGCAGCATCTCTTCAAGGCTTTGTTGTTGCAGCAGCCAGTCACCCTTTCTTTCTGCTTGCCAGAACTTGTGAGCTATTAGGGTTGGGGTGATGAAGTAAAGTAGGCTAACTTTTTTTGGTGGTTGTGGTAACATTAACTGTTGATGTATTATTAATTTGGATTAAGTCTCTGGATTTTACTCCTACCATATTTTAACAATTTAAACCACCCCAAGAGATGGTTTAGAAGTAGGCTATAGAGATATTAGGCTATATATTAAAAAAATTAATGAAATATGCACTACATACACACTGTAATCATAGTTATCTGCTTCTATTTGATCACTTACTTGAATTAAGATGATATGATCCAAATATAAAAAGCTCACACCAATGACATTGTGCTCTCTTGATTCTGAAATGCAGGTCCAATGTATTAAGCATATAAATAACCTCAAAATCGACTCAAAATTAATAAAAATTGGCCCACTGGGAGTTCAAATATGGCCACTTTTGGTTTAAACTGCCATTTTTAATTTTGAAAATGTCAGAAATTGATTCAGTATCCTCAGTAACCCCCAAAACTACTCCAATATTGTCCAAATCGGCTAAGCAGTTGCTGAAATATTGCCCACATAGGTGATTAATGCTAATAATGCTAATCATGCAAATTGCCCAACATACGCAAATTAGCATCCAGCAGTTTCTTAATGCTGGGGACCCATACTGTACATTTCTGACATAAAATGTTGGTGTACTCAACATTTCCGGGTTCATAATGGGGCTTTATTGGCTTGCAAATAGACTAGTTCATTTACAGTGGCGAAATTTCATTGAGAAAAGCTTACAGGTCTCTCACATGTCTTAGTCCCTCCGTTCTCAGATGCAAGAGGAAGACAGAAGGAGGGAGAAGTCAGTTATGTTTAATAGCCTAATATATGTATTTATCGCTGTCAGATGAGCATAACAGTGCTCCTGGCAGAAATATGTTTATTTATGATAGTACACTTTGAGATAATTATTTGTTGAGGAATATCGCACATTAAAAACAGTGAAAGCATTTTTCTTCTTTTACTTCAGGTTCAGCAGCGTTGCCTAGCAGCGTGGCCTTCTTGGCGAGGGGACGAGCAAAAGAGAAGGCCACTGAGCATCTTACTTCCTGTCATACCACCAATCACAGGACTGTAGCTGAGGGTGAGAACATAAACATATTCAGTAAAACATCAGGTACTTACCTATTCACCTTGTGGTCAGAGACAACAAATAAGTAGTTTAATTGAACAAAATGCTTCACTCACCTTCTTTTTACCGAATTAATATATTTTCCTGCCTTTCCGTGTGTCTGTCGTTGTGCCTCCACATCTGTCTTGCTATCATTCAGAGCAGCAAGACTGTAGGTCTCTGAAAGGGAGTGGAGACTCTGCAGCAGTCAGCTCTTTTTGTCCTCTAACTGCCCGGGCACAAAGGAGGAGGGAGAGAGAGAGGAAGGAGGAAGAACAACAGAGAAGGAGGAGAGCGGGGCTGGAGGAAGACAGGAGAGAGCAACCTGAGAGACACCTCCTAAGACCTCGCCAGCTCTCCCTACAGGTCAGGAAGACTAACAAGGTCTGATCATCCTTCTACACACTTCAGTCGAAAGGTATCTGGTTGTATTATCAATGATGTAGGTTGAGTTTGACACTGAGACATGATACACAGTGTTCAGTTTATTGTAGCGCAGACAGTGTTCTCTGTATCCTGTTGATCACAGATTTACCGGTAAAAGCAAAGACACAGTGATGGCCACACAAACACTCCCATGACTTGTGCGATAAAAATTTAGCACTGTCAGGAGTGAATCAGAAGAGAAGCTTTTTGATGTGCTCGGTTGTTTCGGTCATTTTTATTTGGTGTCTGTTGTTTATAAATGTTGATGATCAAAGACATACGTCCTGTAGGTGAAACCTCAAATTTGATATGAAAGAATCAGTCAGATCTGGCCCCTATATACTCTCTCAACCTTCCCTCACTCTGTTTGCTCATTAGCATGGAAGATGGCAACAGAGTTATTGGTAATGGATGAATGCCCACTGTTGGACAGAACGTAAAACAACCACATGCTGACAGTGGTATTGGCAGTGTATGCGTAAGGTTTTTTGTTCTGCAGGTCATACATAACATCATATCACACACTCTTGTGGAGAACAGCTTAATTTTGTGTTCCTCATATGGCCCAGAGGCATTGCATCACTGTAAATACATGGTTGTCAGGCACCTGTAATACACCTTAGAAGGCTCTTGCTTGTTCTGCTTGATAGGTGATGGGGACTTACTCAGTGTACAAAGAGTACTCTTACTGATTTTCTTTAAAATTTAATGTTCATTTGCTCCTTCTGTTCCAATTCACAATTGCAGACCATGCAGATGTAATGTGACCACAATAAATCGCACACTCATCTCCAGCTTGCTAACCACGCTAACTGTGCCACATGGTTAACAGGACTTGTGTAAATGTAACTTCCAAAAAAACAACTATCAAGTCGTCCATTTAAGTATAGAATTAGAATGATCTGGATGACTGAGAACCTCCATCAACATGTTTAATGCTTACAATTAATCCAGTGGTGCTGACTAGGGCTGAACGATATGGACAAAATTTCATATCACGATATTCATGCCAGATATCTTGATATGGATATGATACAATATGACTGGGTTCGGTGAAAACCAAGCATTTTTCAGAAAAATAAAGAGATTATTTTAAGCCATATACAAATGGTTGATAGAGATAATCATTACCAAATTATCACAAACTCATTACAGAGACAAATATATTTGAAGTAACAACAGTAGCGGGAGGGAGAAGATGTGCATTTTTACGATGACGATGAATGATGACATCCTGATCTGGAGAGAAAGAGTGAAAGTAAAGATCGAGACACAGCAGCTTCAGGTTATCGGTGAAGTACCAGTGGAATCTAGAAAGAAGTCAGAGAATTAACGGATCAACAGAGTAAACGGCAGCTATCCGGGCTCAAATCCACAGAGCGAGCGGCTGCGGTGTCCTCTCCTGCTGCCCCAGCCAGCCGCCGACACACTGGCCTGCCGCCTGCACCGCCGCTCGGGAGGGGAGAGACCCCGGCGCTGCTGCAGAGGAGCCATGGACTGCGATGACTCTGGGCAGCAGGAGAATTTACAATATGATATATTTCTCGTCTTTCCCCTGATGATCTGAATAAGTCCCTAAATGTGTCGCTAGTCGCTTTTTAGAAATAGTCGCTAAGAGGGTCTGAAAAGTCACTAAATTTAGCGAGAAAGTTGCCAAGTTGGCATCACTATGTGTGTGTATGTGCGTGCGTCTCCGTCTCCCTCACTAACACCCTCATATGTTTGTCATTGGTTGACTTCAGCTGTCGATCCACCACAGCAAGCATGAAATGAGGGTTGTAGTTGGCTGGCCTTAGCGGTGCATTCAAGGGCAATCGTAAAAATTATGTTTGTTGTGACTGCCAGAGCTGTACATGCAGGGCGAGCGGGGAAATCTATATCATTTACATTGTTTATTTTTCGATATTAATATTGTGAAAGTTCATGTCTAGATATAGATACAATAACGATATATCGTTCAGCCCTAGTGCTGACAGTTGAAGAAAATTATTATAGCTGTTTTTCAGCTGGTCTAAATGTTCCTGATTCTCTGCCGGTTGTAGCTGGGCTTTGCATTGATAAAAAAGGACTGTCTGGGGGCTCCATACTGATGTTTTACACTGGTTGCACTGATTGCAGTATGGTTCACAATATAGTGGGAGTGAGCCTTTTGGCAGCTCAAACACAGAAACAGATTAAAGGTGCAAAGAAATGTTGTTTTTTTTTCATTTAAATCACATCACACTCAACAAGAACAAACACCTAAATTCCAGTTCAGTTGCGGAAAGACTTTGAAAACATAATCTGCCAAAACTATGGGAAAGTGTACATTTAACAAGTGTTGGTTTGAGCAACCAGAATTCAGTGGGTTAAAAGCGTACCTAATAATGAATTTGAAGCACAGTCTACGCTCTGCAAGAGAACCCTTAACTTGGGCACACTTGGTGTGAAAGCACTGGTGTCAGACACAATATCTGAAAAACACCAGTTAGCTTCTAAAAGTGTCAAGCGAGGTCGCTCGTCACACACGTCTGTATGCCTTTATCACCAATTCCCGGTCCAAGTTCATCCAGTTCTGCTCGACCCAAAATCCGCACTGTCTGCCGTCTCGCAGTCAAGCGACATTCAAACCATCTTCAGCTCAACTCTGACGTTGAAAGCGGGGGTGCTTTGGATTTTGAACACCGTTGCTAAACATTCTGGCAACAGATTTAGATGTACCCCCTCTCCTCCACTTTGATCTGTGGGGAGGTATGTGACAACGACTCCTATCTTTTACTTTCCTGTAGCCTCTCTTCTTCCTGTAGCCTCTCCTCACACACACACACACACACACACACACACACACACCAGGGTTATTATAGTTAAAGGGATGTTCCGGTGTAAGTTTAACCCTCCCCGAGAGATAAAGTTTGTGGACCGCTAGCTTACATAGTTTTAGCATCCTCAGAATCGATAGATAAACAGACTCACCTCTCCAGCTGCAGGCTTGTTGTGGGGAAGCCCTGTGAGTCGATTACCGAGTGCAATAGAGTTCCGCAGCTCAATGATGATCATTACTGTGGGACTCTTCTGCACTCGGTAATTGACTCACAGGGCTTCCCCACAACAAGGAGGCTTCTCAGGTGCTGAGTTTTGTTTATCTTTTCTGACAAATCTGGCAACGATATCAAATGTTTGATGCCTTGAAATATGTGCTGGGACCCTGTTTCTAATGTGGCTGTTCTGAGCATTATTTGTGGCTTTATGATGGCGGTTTATACGTGGACCCATTTACTGCAGTGTGTTATTGTTGTGAGGTTGTTCCTGAGGATGCTAAAACTACGCAAGCTAGCGGTCGGCAAACTTTATCTCTCGAGGGGGGGTCCTACTTGGTGTCAAGGTGTGTTAGAACATGGATTAAATTTACACCGGAATATCCCTCTAACCAAATTAAATTCCCAGATAAAAAACTAAACTAAAACTACTTAATCACTTGAATGAATTAAAGGGGACATATTATGCAAAACCCACTTTTTCCTTGCTTTACTATGCATAATTGCATATCCGGAGTGCCTCCTGACCCCTTAAGAGTGATTTATGACCTCTACGTCAATGTTTTGTAAACAGGCGGAGTCAGGAAATGTGTCTCTAAGCGAGCCATTTGGATTTCACCCGGGAACTTACGTAACTGTGCGGGTTGATTTGAATGCTCCCGCCCTCACGCTGGATATCTCCTCCCATATTACTCCGGCTACCTGAAGGAGGATCCGCCATTTTCTCGCTTCACTCGTTTGCGACAGCCTGATCGCAACTGTGTACAACCCGAAAGCCAAGCACTCCTGCTCTGTCGTCGGATGCACGGACACTCATGTTTCCCTAC
>JARJLU010003762.1:0-16937 GCA_030272975.1 Sparidentex hasta
TATTCCTTAAAGTGCAAGAACAAGGTCAGAAATATAAGTTGTTTACATCAAATTAAATGTAAATTTAAATCACTCAAAATCAGTATTGTGTGCCACAAAAAATAGAGTCAGCTTTCAAATACATGTAAAGGTAGACACTTGAGTAGGTCTGTTTTCTGTAAGCTTGTCATTACAAGTTTCTCAGACTGCTGCAGATTTTCAACCAAGTTGTCCACACTCCTCCTAGACAGTGGAATGTATCAGTTCAGCTCTCAGATCTTGCAAACTGCTACATCCTTACCTACCTGACCTCTCAGTTGTCTGGGTCATATCTGTCTTCAGCATGATGTTTCTACACAACACATATCTAAAACAAACCCTAGGAAAACTGTATGTGCTCTTTCATTTTTTTTTTCAGATTTGCCTGCCTTAATTAGATGACAATACTTAACTCCAACCCTCCTGTTTGTCATCTATAAGCACTATTACAAAACCACAGTAATGTTATATAATAATGCAAGTAGAAATGAAATCAAGCATAAGTATTCATGATGATTTTGTTAACAAGTCCACATGTGGACATCCATAAGTGGAGGTTCCTGTATAAACAGAATGACAATATTGAAGAAAGTAAAGAATAATATTATTTGGAATAATATTAGCTTAACTGAAGAAATTATATTTGTTAACAAAAACTATTCATTAATAGCCACTTAAATTGTCTTTCTATCTATTTACTATTTACTTAACTTTTTATATTGCCCTTTTTTCTTTGATATCCCAAATGCCTCTTATGTCCTATGCAAAGCACTTTGAATTGCCATGTAGTATTACACTGCTGCTTGCAGTCATGTCAGAAAATAGAGTGTTTTCTTATCATGTCTCTGAAACAGCAATCTCAACCAACATGAGAATAATCAGGTTCTCTAAAGGAACCACATTAAAATTATTTTCTAGAGTTAAACAGTTAAACTCTGTGACTCTATGAAACAGTTATCTTTAAGAAATAAAACATAGAAAGTTGCTTTTCTCTCTGGCAATTGTCGAGCAGCAGTCTCTAGCAATCATAGTATTTGATATTTCTTAAAAGGCCGGTATGACAAGATGAATGTAACCCTGATGGGACCCTCACATGGTCCTAATCATGTTTAATGATGAATCATGATTAAACAGCCTGGCATCAGTTGCTCTCCTTTTATTTCACTGTTGCAAGCGTTGCTCGCTTTTTATCCCTCCCCCCATCCACCTTTCATTTCATACGCCCACTAAATTAGCTTGGTGAGCAAGCTGTGCTAATGGCCTTTCATGTCCATATCAGAGGCGCTTCAGCCTCCAAGACAAAAAGGCCCCAATTATCCAATAACACACATCAGCTGTGCAACAGATATCATGCTGGAACATCACACTCAAGTCAAGAATAGCAGCGCTTTTTATAGATGGTCACATTTTCTACTTATTTGTCTGATAGCTTTTGAATTTGTTTACATGAGATAAAATGACTTCATGTGAAAATAATGTGTTTCTTTATATGGAGTGGGTCTCATGTGCAGCGCAAAGCCCATTTTATCTGTAAAGACAGTCCTTGATCATTCTTAATTAACATCTAAACTGGAACAGGAAGTGCATTAATGGTCTGCTCGTTATCAATGCAGCTAATTAACACCCAGGAGGTTTCCATTATCCTGAACAAGTGAATTAATAAACCAATATTTCAAGGACCCTGTGAGAGGCTTTCTCAAATCAAAGTCTTATTTAAAAAGTGTCTTATCCAAACAGGACAAAAGACCAAAGTAGCTCTGCTGTTCTGTTGTGCAAACGCGTAAAAAGAAAATCAACAGAATCTTTTGTCCTTTTAAGTGCTCCATTAGTCCTGTCTGAAAAGGCGAGTGTGAGAATTTGTGTTAATGGCCACAGATTGTATAACTACATCGGCAATCAAAGTACCTTATTATGCTTCTTCTGGTTACAAAAAATGACTTTAAGTTGGTTGAGCAATGTACATCAAACATTACATTAAATTGAAGGCATTTTTTATTTTTTTTTGTAATTCTAGACAACCGAAATAAACTGATTAATGAATTATTAATGGCCCCGCAGCTTCTGTGGTATTTATGAAGACAAAAAGTGCACAGCATTTTTAAAGGATTTTTATTTCAACAACCTAAAAGGAGTTGACGCTAATCTCATTACATCCTAGTATTTAACATACTCATGGTGTTTATTTTATAGGCTATTTTCCATGTTTTTAGAATCAACATGTTTCATTTTGTCTACATTTGGGCCAGTAAATAAGTAAGTGTTACTCCACATATGTGGAGAAGGCATGCAGAAGGCAGTGTTTGACCTTTATGTGAATACAAGAAAAGGAAGAAGAAAATACATTTTATAAGGGGTAACGAGGAATGCATAAATGGATTTAGTCTTGACCTCAAATACTGTTAAAATCCTGGCCATGGTCCTTTTCAAGAGCAGCCACAGCAGCAGCTTTTTAAACTTTGTTCACATCTTTAACAAACAACTTAACAACTGTTTACACTGTAAATCGCATTTATGAAACTTTACCCATAAAGTCTATTTAAGGAGTAGAACCGTCCACAATAAAGCCTTATTTGTTACATTTTGAGATTTGATTATGATAACTGATCATTTAACTTTCGTTTGTGTGAAACAAAATAGATCAAGGGTTAATTATATTTTTAAATTATGTTTTGCAATATGCCATAGCCTCTACTTGACATTTAATTATGGATGTTACAAACAATTAGCGATCCCTAATTAATGAAGATTTGCTGATTTTGACACTGTGTTATGACAGAAGATACTGTAAAACCTAAACATCTTGAACTAAATAAAATCAATTACATGACACCTGCAACTAGTGAGGAAAGGGCAGTGTTTAAGATCATATGAGTCATTTAAAATGACAGGTTCAACTAGTTAAACACTTGATGGAATAATAGTGCAGGAAAAATAAAAATAATTTATATTATTTAAAAAATGTAGGATTTTGGTAGGTGTATGCATGTAGGTGTGATGTAGGTGAATTTTGGTCAAACACTGGTTGACAGGTAAGCTGGAGGACTCATGACCTCTGTCATGTCCACGGCGCTGTCAGAGAGCCTCTAACTGTACGTGAGAGTGTCCCAGAAATTGATGGTAGTGGGAGTACACAAAAAATGTCAAAATATGTCACACTGTTCAAATACATTTTATGTGCTACAAAAATGTGCTTCTGTAAAAACAATCTTTTCGATTAAAGAAATAACTTTCCCATATCTTTATATTATTTTTGCTTACAAATATGTTATCATCAGCATTACCATAAAATCTGAAATTATATGCGGCTCAATGCTGTATTATTATTATTATTATTATTATTATTATTATTATTATTATAACTCTAAAATCTAAAATGATTAGATGATTAATCAATTTCTGAGCAGAAATCAAGCTAATTCTTCATTTCTTATCATTTTTCAAACAAAAGTTCAATAAAACGGCCAACTCTGGCGATCTTCTAACTTTCGTTGTCACATAAATGCAAATTTAATATATTTGGGTTTTTGATTGCTGCTCAGGGAAAGTAGTTTATAGATGCTACCTTGCCTACTGTGAATTTGTGACAGCGGGTTTATTTTTATATCTCAAGGACAAAAACATTAAATGTGAAAGTAATTTGTCAGAAAAATCTCTGATATTGCTATCTTCACCAAACTCGGACCTGCTGCAGAGCGGAGTGAGAGACAGCTCAGGTTAAAGGTCACAGCTGTCATTTTTGCACTTTCCCCCCATTGATAAGAGCCTCTTTTGACTGGCTGCCCTTGAGCAAACACTTGCTGAAGAATGACAGCTAGAGGCTAGTCATTATCAGAGGAGGATAAATCACTGAGCAGCAGCAGCAGGGTGACAGTGAAAAACAAACACTGACAAGTGCCTTATGAGCACATGGTCAGTGGGCGAGAGTGATCCAAATCCCCTGAAGCTGAGGATAATTTTCTTACAATACATTTTAGTAGAACTTTATGATCTTGTATGGATTTTTCCTTCACTTTCTCTCTTACACTTGATACAAATCATTGAATGGCAAACGTATGGTTAATTAAACTTTAGTTAATAGTTGTTTATGGTTAAGTTGCAACTGATGTTTAGAATATTTAGGAAATGGTTAATAAATGCTGTGTGATTTATCCATAACATTATTTGTTTAGTTGCAGCGGATGTTTATAAACCTTTATAACAGCTTAATAAATGTTTTTGTAAACAGTTAAAGAATAATAAACCAATGTTTAATTAACTCTAACCTTATCATGTGTTAATTAATCAATTTATGAGATCATTTACAAGAGAGATAATACACTTTTACCCAAAATGTAAGGTTACTAAAAGAGTGCCACCCATTTTTCTGACAGGAATAAGCTAAACATTCTAATAATTTGACATTTCATCACACTGCCCTTAAAATTCGCTCTCAAATAATTATGATTTTATCCTCATATGAATCCCTTCAATGTCTTGTGGTTGGTTGAGTGCTAAAGGTGGAATAATTTATAATGTGAATGAATGTAGCTGTCATTAAAAAGTATCCTCGACAAAACAAAACAAAACAAACAAACAAAAAAAAAAAACTAGCAGCAGTCAATCTATCAGCCTGGGCCAATTCCAAACGCGAGAGGTTGACATGTTCCGAAGCAGCACGCTAATCTTGTAGAAAGGTCCGCGGGGTCATTTATCTAAATCAGTGTCAAGGAGAGCAGGTCGCGGCTCGTCAGGCCGCTCCTCCTGTCATGTGCGGCCGGTGAGGAGGTGTGGAAACGCCGCCTGTGTTTACTCTCTGCATTCCTCTAGCTTGCTGCTCTCTGAACTGAACTGATCTGAGAAAAGCCATACATCAGCAGGTCGCGGCTGCGTCCACTGCTGAGAATTTATTAGGGCGGACGGGAGCAGCGAAATATAATGTTTGGGTGACGGTTCGGTAGAGTTTTCTGCTAAACGTGACATCGAAAATTAATGACAAGCAACGGGAAACGTAATCATTTAATTTGTTAGCAAAACAGGATTTTCTTTAACTTTTAAAGGACTGTTCCCTAATTTGTCTTAATTGAAAATGAGCAAAGGAGACTTTTGATTATCTGATCATAATTTCGTGGCCTTTTATGGCAACTTGTGACGCGACCTGCACTGTCCCGTCATCATTTCGAGCTCACCCTCACCCTCACAACTCGCAGTGAGGTAATAACCACAACAGCAGCAATAATAACAGATGATGAGAAGTTGGACCTACAGTGTGCGCTCCGGTGGTGCTGCCACTCTCTGTGCGCCAGTCCGCTGATGCAGGCTTTCAGAGCCTTCTCCTGCAGCATGCAGGAAGATGGGCTAGACGTGTAGAAATCCAGCATCTGCCCGGGACTCACAGCCAGCACGTCCATGCAGTCAAACATGATGACAGCGCGTCGTTCGACTAGTCTTGCGCGTTATGGATAAAAATCACCGGCATAAGCGCACACAACTCCATCAAACTCCGCTGTTTTCCCCTTCCTCCTCCTCCCTCTTCTTCTTTGCCCTCTTCTTCCTCTTGGCACGGCAGATTTCGCTCCTCTTCTTCTCCTTCGTCCCGCACCGGAATCATGAATTATTTCGGACCAAAATGCTCCACGGCGTCTTCTGAATGCTCATTTGCCATTTTCTCGCACCGTGACCTATCAGCTCGCTGCAACGGATGTGTGAACAGGACTAGTCCATAACAATGATAATAATAGTCCGACCGGTTTTCTCTGAGTCGCCCCGTCCTAACTACCGACAGCGGGGAAAGCAGTGCCCGCCTGAACTGTCGGATCTTTCTTTTCCCTAATCAAAAATATCACGCACGGCGTGTAAAAGCACAAGCTCTCCTCTCCGATGACGAATGGGTTATCCGTCCCCCGATGCAGCTCATTTCTAACTAGTTTTGCCAGAGAGAATGAAAGATTGAATTGCCTAATATATGCGAGTGAACTTTGTATGAACCCTTCCGAAGCTGCTGACCTTCAAATGACCCAGGCAGGCGGACACCACTGCAGCTCCGCAGCGCAGAACAAGGCAGAGAGAAGAAACGCAGGGGAAAAGATGATAAAGATCTCCTTTTTTTCTGCTCCTGGAAAGAACAAAATACAGGACTATCACCAATTTTTTATTTTTTTTATTTTTTATTTTTTTGGGATGAAGAAGTATTTGTACAGCTTCAGCTGTCTGCACTTGAAAGGGTTTGCTTTTAACGCACAGTTACAGGGAAATCCCCCCCCAGAATTCTTTAAAATTCTTCATTGGTTGTGAATGCAGGAGGCATATGTTCTTTGTTTCGCAGAATTCTTTGATTTTTGTTTTTTTCAAAACTCCTTTAGCATTTTTTTTAACGGATTCACTCCATTAAAACACAGAATCATCCCAATTGGGAATCCATTGCATCTATTTTTCTAATTGATATCATTAATAATTTCAGAGTCATTTGACGTTTTTCTGCTTTTTTCCCATTCAAGCAGATGACGGAATCTTCAAAAATCCTCAATTTTCACACTTTTTCAAAAATGTTCAAAGCTCATCTAGGTATTCATACTTTTCATACTTCCATATAGAAACTCCATTCAAACAGTGAAACTTTCACAAAGATTAGGACTTTCTCCCCTAATTCAACCTTTTCGCAGCATTCATACTTTCTGCACAGTTGCATTTCAAACATTGGTAACTTTTCAGCCACTGTGAGATTTGTGCATTGGTGTGTATGGGGTGGAATGCTGACAGCCAGATTGGAGGAGCCAACTGACAGAGTGGGGATGAGCTAAAAAAAAATTCAGAAAATCTCGTATTCAACTCGCGCTCCAGCAGAAAATAAAAATACCAGCTTGTAGGTACACTCATGCTCATGTTTACAGTGGATCTCTGGCAATCAGACAAAAGCCTTTGGCTCGGTGGGCATTTAACTGACAGGAGCACCGACCAACTGCTGCAAGTCCCATTAAACTGAGAGGAAAAATATCTGGAGGCAGACAAACACATCCACTTTTCTAAATTGCTCCAAAGGAAACATTTTTGACCACAGACACACAAAAACTTCCCAAAGTGCTCACAAGACTCTCATAGTTCTACCATATCGCTATTTCAATGATAACAGTAACTGTTTTGGACAGAGAAGCATGATAATGTGAGGTGATCGTCAGCCGAAATTAATATTAAAACAACTCTCAACTGGGCCAACACAGAGAGACAGATTTATCAATGAGTTTAATACAAACACACACAACACACACAGTATATTTCCCAACATTTTAACTGTATTTAACAAGTATCTTTTCATTCATTCAAGCCAGGAACTCCCCAATCATCGATATATTGAGATTTATTGAATTTCTCAGTCCGATTCAGGTTATTTCATTCATTCTCACTGCATCATAACATCTCTTCATACTCCATCAGCTGCTTTTCAACGCAAATTCAAGCCAGCATTGCAGTTTGGCTCAAAGCTTGTATTCTTTTCTTAATGCTTCACTCTCACCCAACAACAAAAAAAAAATGTTCAGCTTTTTAAGGACATGATGGGGTGTATTTTTCTCTTTTCTGTCTATCACACTTTTGGAAGTATTCAGGTTTTTCTGCGAAATTCCTCCCATTCATCCTTATGGGGAAATTTTCAAATTTCATTCTGCTACAACTTCAGCATACATTTAGCTGTAGAAACTGATCAACTATTAAAATGTTCAGTTTTTAAGCTCTTTCAGCCTTGTACTTTTCAGCTTTTTAACTTTTCAACTTGTTCAGAAATCCAGCTTTTTCAAAAAAAAAAAAGCAAAGGGTAAAATCTTCAAATCCAGTTTTAGTTTGAACGATTTTTGGCCTGTCTTCTGAGTTCATAATGGGTGTGTATTGTGTGAGCTAAGCTAGAGTGCGTAACATCATCCCTAGAGTGGAGAGCAGCTGGAAAAAGTGGAGAAAAAAAACATCTCTTAAGCTTGATTTTGATCCCAAATCTTTTAGACAATATAGGCATAGAAATTTAGGAAATCATGTTTGCTTTTAGCTGATGTTCTTATTTCAGATGTAGAATTGAAGCTCTGGAGCGACAGTAACTCCAGCAACTCCCCCATAAGCCGCAATGTTAATTGTGAGCCTAAATTTCTGGAGGAGAGCAGAGCCTCTTTTGTCTCTTGCTCTGGTGCCTTCATTTTCCACTCTCCTGAAACAAAAACAACATGACCAAGTTCAGCAATGTCTCCTGTTACTCATCATAGTGGGACAATAACCATTACACTTTTTTAAAAAATCGCAGGTGTTTGGGAGGTGTTTTCCTATTCATTCTTATGGGGACATTTTCAACTTTGGTTCTGCTCCTGCTGCAGCATTTGGGCAACCATTTTAAGCTCTATCTGCCTTTAACTTTTCACCTTTTCAGCCTTTTTTCCTTTCTGCCATCGTAATCTACAACCTTTTGGCCTTTTCAGTCTTTTTTCACCTTTGTAAGCTCTTTCTGCCCTCATACTGTATAGCTTTGCAGCCTCTTCAGAAATTCATTTTTCTGCCTTTTCAGCTCCTTCAAACATTCAACTTCATGTTCAGCAATTAAAATGTTCTACTTTTTCAACTATTTAAGCTGTCTTCAGCTTTTCTACCCTTTTACACAGTTTTATGTTATATCAGCTATATAAAATGTTAACATTTTTAAGCTCCTTTAACCTTTAACTTTTCAAATTTTCAGCCTTTTTTCACCTTTTTAAGCTCTTTCAGCCCTCTTACTCTTCAGCTTTCTGCCTTTTCAGCTTTTTGAAATAATCATCTTTCTGCCTTTTCAGCTTCTTTATACATTCAGCTTCATGTTCAGCTACATAAACTGTTCAGATATCAATATGTTCAAATTTTTAAACTCTTTCAGCCTTTAACTTTTCAGGTTTTTCAGCTTTTCAAGTTTTTCAGCCTTTTCATCTTTTTCGGCTTTTCAGCTTTTCTGGCAGTACATTCAGCAGATTTCCGAAATCACTTCAGCCCTCAGCATTCACACTGTATTTTCGCAGGAAATGCAATTTTTTTCTAGTCTAAATTAACTACCCGTCCCGCAAATTCATCATGGTTCCGAAATCTTAATAATTTTACTTTAGACAGTCTCCACATTTTCTGTTACCCATTGTCATTTGTTAAATTATCATTTCATTTTATTTACTCTGCATTATTCTAGTTAATGGGTGACCCATTTATGAGTGTATAATTAATCACCAGTGATTAATTACCATTATTATCAAGTAGTGTATTTCCTACAAACTCAACATACAACTCATCAGCCATGCTAGTAAGCTAAAAGACATGATGATAAGTGAGGGTACGAATGTAATCTCTTCACCACGACAGACCGATACAATGACCGCATTACGGCGGCCGCTGCACCGATCCGCCTGTCAGTCTCAGGCTCCATCCTTCCCTCACTCACGAACAAGACCACAAGATACTTGAACTCATCCACTTGAGGCAAGAACTCTCCCCCAACCCGGAGGGTGCAAGCCACCTTTTTCCTATTGAGAACCATGGCCTCAGACTTGGAAGTGCTGATTTTCATCCCAGCTGCTTCACACTTGGCTGCAAACCACCCCGAGACATGCTGGAGGTCCTTGCTCAACAGAGCCAACAACAATTACAACACTGTCCGCAAAAAGCAGAGATGAAATCCAGAGGCTCCCGAACCAGACCTCCTCCGGCCCCTGAATGCGCCTAGAAATTCTGTCCATAAAAATACTGAACGGAATTTTGTAATTATATGTGATATGTTTAATGTTATTCCATCACAAATATACTGACATAATGTGATAAGTATGATATTTGTACATTTATGAGACATGTTCAAAGTAAATATAGTAGAAACCTAGCAAAAAATATATGGAAATGATACTAGTAATGGCAATACAACTAATTCCATTGTAACAAATTGACATATGCTGTTATACTTACAATACTAACATTGTAAGTGTATGTGGTTTGTATCTTTTCTTTTTTTTTTCTGTCATACACATAATAGATGGACACTAAATCATTTCATAGGGCAAGGCCAAGCCCTTGTACCGGAAGATCCTCAATACTCTGATTAGTCATGATGATGACAAAACAACTGATCCTGATTATTATTACCCTACACAAGCATGATCCCCAGATGATGAAAAGGTTGTCTCAACAAGCTCTACACACTTGCCTTGTAGGAATAGCAGAAGGTGACACCCCTGATCCAAGTTCCACACAAGGCCCAAACAAGGAGAATCTGGTAGCATGAAGACATTGTGGAATTCAAGATTTTAACCCCCTGAGGTTATGCAGACACCCCTCCAGTACTTCAAAATGCTCTTCACTGATAATATGATTGAACACATTGTTCATCATACCGATCTGTATTCTGCCCAAGAGTTGGGGGATCCAATCAAGATAAACCCTGAACAGATTGAAGATTTCTTCCCATCTCTGGAGGACTACTGGAACCATGAGTCACATTTCAACATCATAGCAGATATCTTTCCAAGGAAGAGATTCCAGCTGTTACATTGGTTTACTCATTCAAATGGTAATCAGCATTGCAATGAGAGTCCACTTTACAAAATCCAACCTCCTATTGTAGATGCTTCATGAGCAATGTCTGATGAGACCATCCATTTACAAGCCCGGTATAGATGAGGTCATGGTAGCATATAAAAGCACAAGAGCTGGCACTCTCTACCAATGTATTGCAAACAAGCCAGATAAGTGGGGTTTTAAATTGGTCTGCCAGGCCTGGTCATCTGGCATCATCCATGACCTACCAAGGGGCATCAACATTCTTCAGTGTCGCCCTAAGTGAGAACAACACCATGCAAAACTATAACACAGCCACGGCTTTCTGTTGTCTTCTGTGACAACCTGGGTGTTAATTTTATCAGCGCTGTCTAACCAAGCCACATCGGTGAAGCTCCCTTGATTACAGACAAAGAGCTGATTTAGACAGGACATGGAACTTGTGATTACAGGTCTGCTGAAGAGGTGATCACAGTGAAATGGCTTCACAACAAACATGTCAACCTTCTGAGCATTGCCTGTGGGATCATGCTTCTATCAGCTGTCAAACAGTGGAACATAAGGCCCATCACAAAGATTGCCATACCTCGATCCTGCCTACAATGAGCATATTGGAGGGACTGATCTCTCTGACATGCTGGTACACGTGTCCAAGACCTCTGCGGAGTCAAGTCAATGGTAGGGGCTTGGGCTATCCATGGCTGGTTTCTAAGAGGGACTGTGGCTTACTGAACTAGAAACCAATGCCTCTCAAAAGGTTTCGCCTGGGAACTGCCCACACTTTCAACCAAGTCAACAAGCCAGCATGCAAAGTTGGCTGACGATCATCTTGCTCTCCACCACCTCAGAAGAAATGATATACCCCAAGACCCTAACAACACAAATCACAACCAGATGTGCATTATAAGAACTTGTGATAATGGGCACTTCACTGTGACAAGCAGGGGTGATGCAACCTCTATCCAAAGGGTTTGTCGAGATGGAAATGTCAGAAATGCAATGTTTTCCTGTGTTTGAATGTAAACCAGGGATGCTTTGCAGCCTAACACCAGAGGTAAAGTGGATCCAAGGCTCAAAATTATTTGTGTTGCACAATTAAAATCAGCAATGTTTCATAGCATATTCCCAGAAATGTGGATGTTTTGCCCCAAAAAAACATTTCTGCTGTTACATCACCCACCACACAGATAAGGTATGCTGATTGGAAATTCAGTATTCCCCTGTTTTTCATTATTTTGCCGTTTTGAATGGAAACAAGCAATGTTTAGCATACAATCACAATGGATCTACTGAATGTTTTGTGCTGTTGCACCACCAAATACATGAGGTATGGGCCCATATTTAAAAAAGATATGGGTCTGTTGTTATCATTGCCCCAAGAGAAATAGAAATGCCAAAAAAAAAAATCGCACCATTACTTTTCACTTGGTGGGAGTTGTTAAAGGCTAAAATCGAAGCTCCCCCTGTGGCCTTGGTGTGACTGTTTAAAAGCTTCTACCAATACTGCCACATGTTGTCTTGACAACAAAATCCAGTTTAATATGTTTCTAGTTTGTTTAGTATTAACCACCTATATTTTCACACTTAATGGCTGAGACCTGGAAATTCAGCTGCTCGTAACTGTTGTCAGAAGGTTGATGTATCTCCTGACTGCAACCTTCCAACCTTAGGACTTAATTAAGCAACTAACCTGAAGAAAAGGGCTGTTTGGGGATGTCTGGCTCAGGGATCTGCTAAAGCAGCAGGCAAACATTGGGAAGCCAGAATGGTTGTGGCTTACCCATCCAAAAACTTAGATGTGGGTTTAGGTAGGCTATGGAGAGAGAAACTTTCAATGCCTCAAGACAGTTTGAGAAATGCTCAGATGACTGTAGAGGGAAAAGCAGCTTGGCTCAGGCTGTGTTCAGCAGGGGAGAATTGTGATGTTGTGGAACAGTGAAAAGAGGCCCTTTGAAGTACTCCTAAAACTCAACCAAATCATTCACTATAGTGGTGTTTATGAGATTAACCTTGAGATGCAGAAGGCCCTTCAATGTTGCATGAAGTTTGGGCACAGTGCCTGCAGAATGGATGACAGAAGTGGTGGTATCCATTTTAAAGAAGGGGGGCTGCAGGGTCTTCTCCAATTATTGGGGTATTACACTGCTCAGCCTCCCAGTGTAAACTAGGATAGCAAGCTGGAAAGGACTCAGAATGATAGGCAAACCTCAGATCCAGGAGAAGCAATGTAGATGTCTTGGTCGTGGAACAGTGAACTGTTTCTTCACTCTTGCTGGGTTAAAAGAGGGGCTATTTACATAGAGTAAAGGGGTTCACCAAAGTGAACATATTTTCAGTCAGTCTGAGGCTTGACCAGGGATGTCCCTTGTCAATTCTGTTCTTAACTTTAATGGGCAGGATCTCAAGGTGAGGGAGAGGAATGTGTCCAATTTCAGGACATAATTACTTCTCTCTTGTTACCAGATGATATGACTGGCTAGACCATGTCCTTCAACATATGCTGAAATTTGCAGTCAAATATGATGCAACTGGGATATGAGTCAGCACAGCCACACCATGATTCTCTGACATAAAATAACAAATGTCTGCCTCCCAAGTGGGGAGTGAGTTGGTGCCCCAACTGAATGAGCTCAAGTATCTTTAAATGAATCATGAGATCAACAGTGGGATTAGCGTGTCTTCAGTCATAATGCACAAATTGTAACAACTGTTAAGGGGAATTAAATCAAAAGGCAAAGTTTTTTGATTTCCAAACTCAACTTTGATTTGAGACAGAAAGTTTCCATTTCAACTACCGTTGACACATTGTGATTCTACTGATGATACACGTTCCATCGTAAGTTTCAGTTAATTGTTTGGTTTTACAGTCCTAAACTTGGATTAACTGTTAAATGTTACCATCACTGCTCTCACTGCATCTTTTTGTGACATGTTCTAAAAGACCACTGTACATTCCTGCTCAGCACCTTGCTGGTGAATGAACATGGTGGAGCATTTGGAAGCTAAAGAACCAAACATTTTGTCACAGTCTATGGCTGCAATGTCTGTGTTGTGTTTTTGTGCTTGTGTTTTGTTTGCTTGCAGAGGTGCACTGGAAGGCTAAGTGGAGTTGGCGATCTCGGGAGGGATTTTACACACACGCACCTGCGGCAGGTTACTTATCAACACCGCTTTAAAGCCAGGATACTGACACTACCTGCTGCCAGATGATTTCATTAACCGCATGCGGTATATGGCTTAGTTGTTGGCGTTTGCTAAAGCTTCTCTTGTGTAGTTCTGTCTTCCTCTGCTTCAACTAATTTCGACCTGCTTTGCCTTCAGTGACATCCTAGCAGAGACCAACCAGTGACTCCGCTCCAGCTTACCAGCACCTCTGCTGCATTTCTCCTGCTCTGTGCTCCTCTGAGCAGCTACACACAGTTCAGTGCTTTAGCACCCCCGCAACACTTCACATGCCCTGCACTCCTCCGAGCGTCCTCACGTCACACAGCTCTCCTGCGCCTCCTTGAGCTACCTTATCGTCACCTTCCACCTCATGGCCTCAGCCCCTGCAGTCTTCGAACCCAATTCCCTCCTACTGGGCCTTTGAGTGTGTTCAAAATAAAGTACCGCTTCATCCAGCTCGGCGTCTTGTCCACTTTTGGGTCTTACCAGATAATACCCTGTGTAACAGATTTCTAATGAAATTCTCAGGAGTTGGTAGAGAGCAACAGAATCAAAAGAGTCAATATTAACCTTACTATCCATCAGCTTGGTAGACACAGCTCTCCAGATGAATGATAATCTTGCTGTGTAACTGCTTTACGTGTAAATAAGAAATTGTTTGCTACAACTATGTTACATAGATACATTTTTACAACTAGTTTTCAATTTCATGTTGAAGCTCTATGATAAGGTGCCCAGATTAGATAAATAAATAAATAAACAAAAACCAGGGACTTTTCCATTTCAGTGGTTAGTATGTAATAACACTATTTGTTATTCTATATGAAATTAAAAAAAAACAAAAAAACAGGGACAATCGTACTCAAAGGTGGCATTAAAAAATTCCCTGTTAATGTTTTACTATTATATGTGATGTTTTTGTATTAATATTACTGCTAATTCCTGTCTATGAGACATTTTACTACTGAACGTGTTTAAGGTTGAGCTGTTTACAACTACTTTATATACTGTTGGATCTGGAATTTAACATTTTTGTCCTTGAGTTTATCACAAACATTCAAAATATCTGGAGATTACACTGGACAAGAAGGGGAGCAAAAACTGCATTCTCACTCTGCCCTCCTTCCTTTCCAATCCACAACAATATGATACACTATTTAGATTTAAAAAAAAAACAAAAAAAACTTTGTTGCACAGATTCCCATACTTGCCTCAGTTTTGTACTCACAAGTCTTAAGTAGAGTGAATAAGAGTGATATGACCTGCTGTAACAACCAACCCCCTCTGTTGGCCAACACAAGCACAATGTAATTGAGAGGTTAACTGCTAAGCTCTGGAATTGGATCTTTTTTGCCCAACAAAGTATTATTTCACTTCTGCAGTCTGTTTTTAAGGCACGGCTAAAAAGAGGGATATTTCCAGGGACAACTCCAGCTGGGGACAGGATGCCAAAAAAAGGGCTGTCCCTAGAAAATGGAGACGTCTGGTCATCGCATTTTAAAAGGCTTAGTTTTATGATACTGGTTATATGAAATACCTTCTCTTTTGGTATTATTGTTTTGTTTATTGGAGTGCATAGTATTTAATTTCTGCTGCTAGTCTCTAAATCACAACAAAACAAAAGAGACAGACACACACCGGTCTTTGCTGTTACCTGCTAGCTTACTGCTAACGTACAGTAAAGTATTCTGGTTGTTTGGTGCCAACACATGCGTGACACCAGAATCTTACGCACTATATCTGTAAAAGGAAAATCAGTGGCGTATTGATTGATTAATACATTTGTTTTATTTATATAGCGCTTTTCATTGACCCAAAGTCGCTCATTCAAATACAGTCATACTGGTGGTGGTAAATTACGATGGTAGCCACAACTGCCCTGGGGCAGACTGACAGAAGCGTGGCTGCCGTTCAGTGCCTAAGCCCCCTCCGACTACCACCTCAAACATACAGCAGTCATACACATTCACACCTTTTCACAGCTTCAATCCTGATATATTACTAAAAGCTTCAGTTCAGCAGAAAATGATTGTAGAGTTAGATCCCCATTTATAGACGCTCTATATGCACTATATGCACTATACGCATCTATGCACTATACATTTATGTATAGTACATATAGAGCATATATATTAGTATATAGTGGTCAGAGCCTAGATGCACTGTAGGAGCCAAAATGTACATCTATTTTGAATTGTTTACTTTTGTTTAGGTAGTGCACATTATTGTTATTGTTATTTTTATTATCATTATTATTATTATTATTATTAGAAGTAGTAGTTTTGTTATCGTATTATATCTAATTTCACCTGCCCAGTTCGTTCGCTGGTTTTTCTAGTAGACAAAGAAGGCTGCTTTGCTTCTCAGCGGATTATTTATATATCAAATAAGCCACTACATAGTACATTAACGCTTGTGATAGTGTTTGATGAAATGAAGAAGGCAGTTAGAGAGGGGAGAGACGGGCTGCACAGCACACTGATCCCCACAGCACTCATGAATATTGCAAATAGACAACAGCCGAGCTGAAACAAAAAACCCTGGACACCCCCAACACATCAGCTGACCCCCTGCAGTTCAGCTGGTGTAACAGTAACCCCCGGACTCACCCACACTCTCCCACATAAACAAACAAAACCCTGGTCAGAGCAGGTAATGAATACACCTGAATATCCACCTGTAATTAGAAGGTGATAATGAACCCATCCATCAAGATAAGTCGCTTTTTGGCATCAGTGCTCATAGCTGGTGCTGCTAAAGCTCACCAGGCTGTGACAATACACAGAGTAGCTGATCATTTAATAAGGCCGGGTAAAGCCTGACAGCTCCGAGGACAACACACGCAGCAACTACTATTTTCACTCAGTAATGAGTGTTAACATGACTATTAAGTGGATAACTTAAGATAACCATTTAATTTGCTGCTGCAGGTACACTTTTAATTCCAATGTCCAAATTAAATCCTTATTTTATAACATATTCATGAGCAGAGCTGAATTTGGTACTTATAATACATTGGTGGGTCAAACTGCGTTCACATTGCTATATTTAGTTACACTTGCTCTTAGCCAATTGGTATTCTAATTGAAGCTGCATGGCAGAAGCAAATATATTTTCCATTAGTGTTGTGTATCATGTATCATGCCAAGTGCTGGCATCAGAATTATGCCATTGTGCAGTAACATGATATACAGAGTGAGACTTTAGAAGAAGATTAGGATTAGCTTCAGTGTGTGTGTGTATAT
>JARJLU010003763.1:0-13416 GCA_030272975.1 Sparidentex hasta
GGTGGGGGGTGTGTGTTTTATGTGAGGACATGGGCACAATGCTCAGGTTGATTTGCTACTATTGAAGGAACACTGGCCGTCTCGTCGAGATATGGCACCTAAAAGGAACGTGACTGACAAAGGGCGACAGGGCGCCTTTACGAGACGCCGACGGTGACGCCGTTTTGGCGCATTCGAGTGTGTAGTCATGGCAACGAGGTGTTGACATAGCGCAATCGCACTGTGAACACTGTGATGGCTGCGATGACATTCAGGAAAGCACAGAGCGAGTGTGAGTGAGCTTGTAAACCAGAGCAGGGCCTTTCCTGTCCCCCTGTGCAGAAAAATTAGGACCCAGTGCTGACCAATTTCACATTCGCTATGTCTCATCTCAAGCAGAGCCAAAGGGATACAAACAGTGATACTACAGTTAAAGTTGATCATAACAGAAAAGAGGAAAGAAAATGAAAAAATCAAAAATTGCCACCAAATTTCACAAACTTCAACTGCCATTTTATGTGCCAGGTTTTTTTAATTTTCAAAGTGACCTCTGCTAACAGAACATCTCTCATAATTATAACCAGTGTAATTAGCTAATTATAATAACAATAACAATATTACAATAAAGATAATACTTGATTTTAAAAAAACAGAAAATAATCAAACTAGATAAAAACCCAAAATGAAAACACTTATCATAATAATTTTTTTTTTTTTAAAAGAGATCTATAAGCTTCTATATTTTTTCATTTAATTGTCCTTTTTCTTTAGAAAAAAATTCACCCACCACTGTATACTGCACTGTATGTTACCTTCTCCCTCAGTGAACGAGCTTCGCTTACCTTTAAAAATGCTTGGCAATGCCTGTCGTCCATTTAGCTCCCTGCTGCCATGAAATCCACTCACACACGATAACACTGAGATACAGTTGTGAAATAATCCCCTGCAGAGGAGCAGTCTTCATCAAAGGTTCATGTCCTGTCTTTAATGCATGATAGCATGAGGGGTCCTGACTGCTTGAGACATCAGAGCAGATGAGTCAGTGAGGGCTGGACTGAGGAGGCCATTTTGAGGGCCAGGTTTATTTCCTGCTGATGCATGTGGAGTTCACTTAGTGGCACGCTGAGTTCGTCCCACGGCCGTTCATTAGCCGAAGTCCAGCAGGATCAGTCATAAAACAACTTCAGTGTCATATACAAATGAAAAAAAAAAGTACTTCTCAGCTATTTGTAGGCACAAGTAGTAATAATAATAGTCATATGAATGATAATAATGATAACATAATAACAATAATATGTCATATCATCGTTGTGACAGATCTTACGCTATATGTTGAAACCGAATGTTAAGAAAATCTAGAATTTGTTTTTAGAGCATGCTAAACTAGCATGTGCAACTTTTAGTCATATGTACAGTAAAATATTGTGACATATAGTTCATCATTTAATGAGCTCCCCATTAAATGACCATTATGACAAATAAAGCTAACGCTTGTTATCATTACTACCATCATGATCATTATTATTAATACTATAGCTATACTGTATACCAAATGATGAAGAGCTGTAGTCATATTTCATATTTTTCTCGGCAGAGCATAAAGATCTCCCTCCTCCGATGACCCTGTTTATGTGAATACAACAGGAGAGGGAAAACACTTTGTGTGGCTACAAAAAAGTCAAGACCAAAATAAATTCACTCAAACACTTTGCCAGGTTTTTGTTTTAGCTCCCTCTCAACAACGGATGCCACTCTCCCCGCGTGTGTCCTTACGCTGCACAGTCGGAGCGGCCATCTTGTTCCAAGTTCGGAAAAAAAGTTGTAAGGGAGGGCCACTACAACAGCTGCGTGTGTTTTTTTTTTTTTTTTTTTTTTTTCATATATTCTTCAGATGTCGTAGTTTTAAGTCAGAAGCTTGATAAAGATTCTTTATAATTTATTTCTTTGAATGAAAATATATTTACGGTATATATAATATGTACTTTCAGTCCTTTTTATATCTCTCATTGTCCTTGACACCGTGATTGACCGCTCTGTTTCTCTCCTCCGTTAAAGAAGACAGTAGCCAGCGAGGTGTAAAAGGGAAAAAGTGAGAAAGTGAGAGTGAAAACACTCTGAAAAAACAGTTGTTGTTGCTCTGTCTCCCTGCAAAATGCTAGTCTGATGCATGTGTCCTGGACAGAATCACTGCACTGCTCTAATTTTGCTTCCTCTGTTTTGTTTTAGTGCTTCCTGGAAACCTGGGACCGTAGCGCTCACCCAAACCATTGTTTGTTATTCAGTGTCTCTGCCAAACACTAATCTGACAACGTGTTCAATGGCCAATATTATGTCTTGCTCCAAATATATACACTGAATGTGTCTGGAAATATACGAAGCAATCTGTATAAAACCTAGAGAGGCTCGTTGCACATGTGTATTATTAAGAGCTTTCCACTGTGAATGTGGAGGCGAATGAAGAGTTGGCTTGATCTTGGACTTTGGCAAAGCCTACTGCAGGTTGCACAGGTAACAGAATGACTCTGATGTTTGCAGTGTACATCATACATGTTTTTTGTCTGATTTAGTGTAAAAGTGTGTGCAGGCGCTACTGGTTGGACTAGTACTGATCAGATATTTTTCTCTGTCTCCTAAGGTCTTCCTATCTGCCTTTCTCTGTCAACAGATTGACAACACAAAGCAGCGACTATGTGAAATATAATCTTTTTCTGGAATCTGCCCATGAGGACAGTAGGCTACAATCAGTCTCATATACTCGGTCTCACAGGCTCTTTTCTGTCTCTCTATCCAGCGTCTTCTTACCTCTTACTTCCACTCTCACTTTTACTCAGATCTGAGTCTCTTGCACATTTTCCTTGGAGCCGCTTTTAAAAAGCAGGGGCTCGTTCTGGCTTTTCCCCATGAGGCCTTTCAGAGAACTGTGGAGACCCAGTTGGGGCAGGGGCATGTGAGAGGGCAGGGTGCCACCTGTGGGTGTTCCCCCACTGGTGGATGTTGGACCCTGGGAACACGGTATCGTGTTCTGAGACTGGGAGCAAGGTGAGGGGTTGTTGTTGTTGTTGAGACCTGTGCCCATGCCCAGGCCCATCATGTTGTTGTTGAAGTGATGGGCTTTGTAGTAGTGGTTGAGGTGCTCCGATCGGGCCAGGTTCGGCAGGTTGACTATCTCCGGGTGGTGCAGCCTGAGGCTCTGGCCCCCTCCTATTCCACTGCTTCCAGTCTGCGTCATCGTGGAGCCTCCTGAGATACCGCTGCCCCGGCCACTGGCCCCGGCCCCCAGCTCATCCTCCACATTGATGATCTCGATGGCACGAGCAGGACCGTGGTGCTTATGCAGCTGGTGCTGCTTCCTCAGCTTGTAGAACACCACCAGCATCACCGCTGCCATGAAGGTAATGGCTACGAAGCAGCCAATGATGATCTTGGTGGTCTTCATCACATCATCTAGGCCTGAGAAGCCAGGTTCAGTGATGGGCACAGTGAAGGTGGGCCGGGTGGTCCGAGGAGAGGAGGAGGACCAGCCGGCAGACAGAGAGGAGGCCGTGGTGGAAACACCTTCCGTCCACAGGTGTCCCGATGGAGTGGGGCCAGGGTGAACACGGATGAAGGTCTCATTGATGGCTATTAACGCCGACTCTTCCTCTCCCGGGGTCTCAACTGTTTCCACGGTGACAGTTGTAAAGTAGGTGTAGTTGACACTGGCGTCAGCTGCAGTGACATTGAGGACAGCCGTCGCCGTGGTATTGCCAGCAGCGTTGGTGACCATGCAGGTGTACTGGCCCGTGTCTCGCAGAGTGACATTTGTGAAGTTGAGTGTGCCATCATGCAGGACGGATATCCGCACCCTATAAGAGCCGTGGGTCATTAAAGTGCCATTAGGGGTGATCCAGTTGACAGATGTTGTGGAGGTGCTTGTGCGACACTTGAGCTCAGCAGCCATGCCCTCAGTGACATTGAGGTCTGTAGGTGGCTCCACTATGACAGGCGCATAGCAAGTGAAGTGGCTCTGGTCGAGCTCTCCTATGTACTTGCCCTTTAAGAATGGAGGGGCATGGCAGCGGGCGCAGCAGGTGGTGTTGCTGGGCACTGTCTCTTTCAACCACCAACTAAGCCAAAGGACATCACAGTTGCAGACCCAGGGGTTGTGGTTAAGGTGTACCCTCTCCAGCTGGTGAAGGGGCGTGAAGAGGTCATGGGGCAAAGAGTGCAGGGAGTTATGGGACAGGTTGAGCTCTTCCAGGTTTTTCAGGTCATCAAAAGCGTTGCGCTCAATGACAGACACCTGCGAGTGCATAAGCCACAGCTTGCGGAGAGACACCAGGCCCTGGAAGGAACCGGGTCGGATGATCTCCAGCCGGTTTCCTGACAGCTCCAGCTCCTCCAAACGCACAAGGGCTGTCAGTTTGGGAATGTCCTTCAGCCCACACATGCCCAGGTTCAGGTACCGCAGATTGATGAGGCCGACGAAGGCCGCGTCGGAGATGAAATCCAACTTCTTGAGCTCACCCAGGTCCAGGCGTCGTAGCGAGGGCACACGGTGGAAGGCATAGCCTGGCAGAGTCTCGATGGGGTTGTTGCGCAGCCAAAGCTCTCGCAGCTTGCTGAGGTACTCAAAGGCATGTGATGGCACCAGTGTGAGGCGGTTGTCGAAGAGCTCCAGCGTGTTGAGGTTGGGGAGGCCATTGAATGCTCCGACTTCGATCTGACGGATCTGATTCTTGGAGAGCTGGAGGATCTCGAGGTGCCTCAAGTGCTTGAAAGTGTCGGACTTGATGACCTGGAAGAACAGATAAAGACGCGGTTACAGTTTCAACACGCAGAATAAATAATGTAGATTACAAACAGGTGTGAGGTGTTTGTCACTACGATTCCTGTAGTTATATTTGGTTAGACTTTTGGAGAAGTGAATATCAAATGTGTTTTACAAAAGCCAGATGTGACCCAATGTTCATTATGCAGAACAAAATATGTTCCCTCTGAAGTTAGCGCTTGCTCGTGTTTGTGTCTATGTGACAGACAAAATACAGTGAAAATATTCATTTGTAATGATTCTCGTGTCCCACTATTAAGTATCACATACAATATGAGCTTTCCAAAATGTGCAGGTTGTATTTACTCTGTTGTTTTTGACATTAAACAGACATGCAGCTCTGATACGGACATTTCTTTTAAATGTAGAGATGGTATGGATGTTACAAAACCATGAAAAAACAAAACAATGACTAAAAGGAACACATTTGGGCATATAGATAAATAAAGAGACCTTACAAGTATAAATAGTACAACTTTCTCGTGACATCAGCTAAACCTTCAACCCCACTGTCTGCAGGGCTCAGTCGGCTTTTCAGACACTGACTACATGTGACACACGCTTGATAAACATAGCCATGTGTTGATCTATTGTTATTCAATTTAAATTTAACTTAGGAGGTGAAAAAAATAAGTTGGCAGTACGGCTACATTATGGGTCATTGTAGTAGACAGGGAACAAGAAGTAGAGGCTGAAAACAGTGGAAATAGTGATTGTTTGCAAACTGCCAATAAACCTCAAAGATGAATCAATCAACAGTCACCTTGGCCGTCTGTGTGAGGAAATAGAGAGCGGTCTTCAGCTTCTACCAACAGCTTTGACTTCTCTCAGAGTGGAATCAACAGATCAGTCATGTGAGTCAACTGTTTGCTACATAAGAACATATTTTGTAACCACATTTCTACCTTAAGCAATTATACCCTAAAAGTTTACCCTAAACCTCAGCCTAACTTGCTAATGAATCCATTCTTCTCTGGTACCATGGCGCAGCAAAACCAGCAGGATTTCTGATGATGATTCTGATTTTAATAAATGACTCAATTTGTTGTTGCATCAGGTGTTAAATGTTTGACTTTTTGTTGCACTTATTGTAAACCCAGTCCTTTCCCTAACCCTGACCTTATTTCAGTGCCTGCTCCAGACACTGAAGTGCATTTCACACTGTTGTTTCAGTGAGACTCGGGGGACTTTCCACTGACACATCATAATCCCTTGATAATAAACTGATTATCAGTGTTGGACTACTCACATGAAGTGTCACCACAAATCACCACAGAAGACAAAACTGTGACACTAAATTTAGACGCTGAGCAATGTCTTCACTTCTCTTTAATCCCATTTTGAAAATGAACAACCGTAAGAGATGTTTACTGCGGGAACACATGGTTTCTCAGAAACACGGGGGCCACGGGCTCTGGACAGCTCACGCTCGCATCGGTGCGGTCCGACTGGAGATAATTTGGCGAGAAGTCAAAGGCACAGCTAGTGAGCGCGACTAAAAGCCCCTTAAATCTGTGATTGTTTGAGATATGTGTGGCCAAAGCCCTCTGTGAGACACAGAGAGACTCCTGGAGTCAGGCCATCGCCTCTTCTGTATGTAGAGCAGGCGTGGAGGGTGGGGGGGAGGTAGGCGATGAAGGGGGGGAAGAGACGGAGGGTGGGGGTTGTTAAGAGGGGATGGGAGCTGTCAAGGCTTTACTCTCAGGGTACTCAGTGAAGGAAAAAATAAGCCAGAGAATCTAGGATGCCTTCAGGTGTTAAAACATTTTTAGATTTTTAATCATTTCAAGTGGGGCTGCGGGATACAACAAACCGAATCGAGAATTTGTAGGCTAAAAACGAAAACGCAAAGAACATTGTTTTTATTTCTTTTAATTTCCTTCCATGTGAGCTGCATCTCATAAAGCCTCACGCACCAAATCATGTGGCACGATGTCCCCATTTATGCTCCGTTAACGTCTCATAGTGTTTAGAAAGATGTTTATCTCTGAGGAGCAGAGGATATCGGACCACTCTGTACGTCGGACAGACGCGGTCTGACACGACGTGTGATTCGCTGGACGATTTCAGGGCTGTTTATGATACTCGTTGCTTTTCATTAGAGGAGATAAAATGTGATGGAAATGAATTTAAAGCCACAAAAGAACAAAGCACTGTCAACAACATGAGGAGGGATCCAATTACTTCAAATGCTGCTGCAAAGAGTAAAAATCAACCCACTCTGTTTATAAATGTAGAGATTTGTGTGCTTTGTATCGATGGTCTGTGGTTAAATGATCTTCCCTTGCAGCTGTAAAGCCACAAAACGCTGTCTAGGGACTCTAGATAAATTGGTAATGCATACAAAAGGCAGCACGGTGTCATGGAAATATGCCTGGCTTTCAATTCATAAAATATTCCCTCAGTTCAGCAGAGGCTTAAGTGCCTTTTTCTGCCATTATTGCCGCTTACTTTTCTGTCTTTTTCTCGGACGTCTCTCAGAGAAAACCTGTACCAACAAGTTAATCCTGACATCCACAAAACTGGCTTGAGCAGCTGAGGTTTCCTCTGATTACGGGCCAAAGCAAACCAAACAAAACTGTTTAAGACACGCATTAATGTGCGTGTGCGAATTTATTTGAGTGTGTGCTCTTTGGATCTGCAACACAGCGTTTGTCCGTCGATAACTATTAAATAGCAGCGGCTGTGATGAATGAAATCAATAACTCTGTGAGATGTGTCAATAGGCTATGTGCTGAGAAGAAACTGTGAAAACGAGACATGACAGGACTGACACGTATAAAATGATAAAACGTGTGTTTTCTCTGTACAATTCATGCCGTGATGTGGACGTCAATATCAACCACGACCTCCAGTCACTTGTCATCATAAACTCACAAGCAGAAGTCATAAAATACATGTATATGAATATATTCTTAGACTACAATTAACCTACACTTGACTTGCTGCGACCTGCAGTTATGGAGAAGATAAAAATCCAATCCCACACAAACGTGAAGATGAGTCTTGTCTTGTGGACATTTTCATCTATGCCGCGTGTCACATGTGACATTATTTCACACACGCGTCAGCCATTTTCACTCACATGTGAAAACAGCTGATCACGTGTGACGATGTGAAGATGTGGACTCCACATGTGAGCTCCATGGGACTTCATTAGCCATGTCCACGGCTTCATTTGAGCCGGATCCATTGTGGACTTTTAAATCTGATTTTAAATGATGAGAGAGAGCAGGCACTTGGAAGTGTGCGCATGTCATGCAAGCTATACTGGCATGTGGGTTAATGCTTCCCTGTGTCTACACATTTTGACATGTGATAACGTTTGTGCTTTGAAATAGGTGATCGAGTAGACTGAGGCTGAATTGGGACATGTGTGTCAGAAGGTGTGCGCTGTCTGTGCTACTGAAACTGAGCAGACAGACAGACAGAACATGTGACAGGTTCATAGCCTGCTGCTTTTTGTGGTTGCAGATCATTTCCCCTCCACTGTGGCAGTCCACAGACAGATGGGAAACGACAGGAAAGTGAAGGGACAGTTTTTAGTTGTGATGACAGTTTTTGTTTTGTTTAATTTTAACAGCTAGCATCTAGATGTTCTCCAATACGCTGCAGGCACTCTGGATTTTTTGATGCGTTCTGTTACCTTTTCCCTTCCCCTGACCCTCCAGAAAATCACCCTCTCCATGTCCAGGGACCTGATTTACAAAATGAAGCACTGGCCATGTGACATGTGAGCAAAACAATATCATTCAATATCTGTTCATACAGTATGTAAAAAAAAATCACTTTTGAAAATGTCCACTTCACATGTGATGTTATAGTATGTCCACATGTTCAAATTTTTGTTCAAATGTTTTTTAAAAAAGCCAGTTGCACGTGAAAATGTGGAATTCACACTCAAATTCTATTTTATTTGATGTTCTATGTCACATATAAAATGTATGTAGTTCACGTGTAAATTTCTATTTACACAGTGTGTGAAAAAAAGGCCACGACTTGTAAAAGTGAACATGTTAATTTCACATGTGACATTGTTTGATTTTCTCGTTTCAAAATGTTCATTCACTTGCGAGAATGTATGTAAATGTGGGCCACATCAAGTTAAGAGGCAAATTTCATGTGATTCCATGTGTCAGGTTTTGTTTCCACAGGGAAAAAAAAGGCCAGTGGCACATGAATGTATGTACATGTGAAAATGTGAAGTTCACGTTTCATTATTTTATTTTATTTTTATTTTATTTGTGAAAATGTGTCATTTACAACAAGCGAGGAGGCAAATCTCACGTGATTTTTGATGCCAATGTTTTGTTCCCACATGTGTAAACTCTCATCCACATGTGGAAAAAGCCAATCACAGACGAATGTATGTAAACATTTTTATTCTTAAGTTATTTTCACGTGTTATAATTTCCTGTATAAAATAAATCGCATGTGAATCATTTGTAGCTCACATGTGAAGTATTTATTTATACAGCATGTAAAAAAAATGCTGATCACCTGAGTTCATATGTGAAGAAGCAGGTTTCGGGTGATTTTAAGCGACTTTTAAATGTTTTCCTTCAACGTGGATGTAATAAACATGTGAAAATGTGTATTTGTGTGAAAAAGCCCCTCGCTTTTGAAAATCCCCAGTGAGCATGTGTCATTAGTTTGTTCCAACATTTCCATCAGGCTTATTATACCATGTCTGTGATATTTATATACAAAACTCGTTGTTAGCTGACATCTATTTCCGTGTGGAGCGTTCCTGTATGAAATGCACAACACGAATCAACACTGACGTGACATGATGCGACCCGACGAGTGACTTCCCCCAGCCAGTATTTACCTGTATCGAGTTCTCCTGCAGGTTGAGGTAACGCGTGTTGACTGATATGCTCTCGGGCACCTCCTCCAGGTTCTGCCTGGTGCAGATGACTCGGCTGGCCTGGTTGGAGCAGGTGCACAGGGAGGGGCAGGAGGAGGCGGCTCCCACCAACTCCGGCCCAGGGAGGAGGAGCCGCAGTAGCAGCTGGGCCAATAGAAAGAGGAAGGGGGAAGGGCCGGGAAGGCAGGTCAGCGTTGCGATGCGCATGGCAACTGGGACATGACCCTGCTCTTTAATCCGAAGGTACAGGTGAGGTGACTCCACGCCGGTGGATCTGAGAGAAAAGGTGTGCTCCCCCTTTCGTCCTCCAGCGGCAGTTTGCTCTTTCTAATTCTGCATCCTCTGAGAAGTCTCGTGTCCTCTGTCGATCTCTGTGTTTTTTTCTCCCCTTGTTTTTTGAACATAGAAATATGCAGATAAACAGATGTTATTCCCTTTTCCTCTCGTGCTGTCTGGGGATTTGACTGAGGCTCTCTGTGAAATGAGAAGAACCCATGAGTTTCTGTGGAGGAGACAAAAGAGAGAGAGACAAAGAGAGAGAGAGAGAAGAACAGATATTAAAGACAGAGACACAGACTGCGCTTCATGTTTTTTCACCAACAGAGAGTGAATAGAACAAATAACAGGTAGACATCTACAGTATGGCTTATCATGGGAGGAATTGTCAAAAAAAAAAAAAAAAACATCTTTCAGAGGCATAAGAACTTCTGTGTCACTGCTCATATCAAATCCCACATAATCCCCGAGCAGACATTTTGTCAGAAATCAAATCCCTACGCCGAGGGCAGGTGGAAGCCGATTTCCGTAATTAACGGTTCAAGGAGGTGGCACAGAAAATGTGGAAACAGGCGAATCAGAAATTGGGACAACAAGGTATTTCTGCCTTTACAGGACTGCATTTAGCATGTAAACATGAATAAATCAGCGGGGCATTAATTTTTGAAAAATCGGTACAACTGTTGTAAACAAATGAGCTCCATCGCACGCAATCACACTGAAACAGTCGAGCACTAATGTGTTTTTCTGTAGCGCAGCTCAGAAATCACAACAAATGGCCGCGTTTAGTTCCCACTCTAGGGTGCCATGGCAAGTTTAAATGCACTGGGTTTAAAGTACTGCAGTTGTTTTGATTCTTCAAACACATGCTGACAGTGAGTGGGAGCTGCTAATTTTCATTATCTGAACCAATAAAATGTCTAAATATAATTACATTTAATGGGCAGATGTGACTTTAGTTGTAAACTTAATTTACATCATATTAATTAAACTGACTGCGAGTTTTCAGAATTGCAAAGCTGTGATGTCTTTTAACCTAAATGACTTAAATGATGAAATCATAATTCAAAAAAGTAATACAAAATAATTCCTGCTGAATAATCGGCGAGTCCATTTCGCAATAATTGGGTTTTTAAAAAAGATCGCCTAAAGGAAATACAACTTATGCACAGTTGCACGTGCTTGGCTGGATGAAATAATCTCCACATGCAGTCAAAATAAAGAGAGCGATAACTAGAGCTGCACCATATGGCTGAAATATCATACCGACAGATTTCCCAGTAGTGATATGACTCACGGGTAGTGGGTATGATCATTTTGCATCCTAATTCTCGCAGAAAAAAACTGTTGAAATGGCGATGGTGACACATTTGTTGGGGTCTGCACCGAGTGAGCGTGTTTTCTTACACCTGCAGCACAACTCATTAGATTTGTAGCTCGGCTTCGACGGGGTTAAAAATGTGAGGATTCCTTTGATTTATTGTGGTGATTGTGTGTTTCTTGAGTCAATAAAGGGGAAAAAAGATAATGTTCAATGAGTCGTCCACTGGTCAAGTATTAAAAGTGCTTTAAATTTCAAAATAAAAAACAAACAGGGAAAAAAATGCAGCTTCTTGTCATTTCAATTATATTTTGATGAACTGATTAGCCCTAAAAAGTAACCAACGAAAGTCATTATTACGTCATTTAGGAACTCTAGAACAAAATGACGTCTGAAAACCATGGCTCAAATACGTCTTAAGTGTGAAACAATATTGGATTTTAAGGTGAATCCAGCGAGGAAGCAACAGGGTCCGTGGGACAGGTGGTCTTAAAATCCAGCACCATTAATAACACGACTGGTGCGAGAAAAGAAGCTTCCAGACATCCCAACAAAGCTCCCATTTGTTAACGCTAATTATGCCAAGGTATCACCGCTAACAGGACGGTGATTGATTAACGTTTGAACACAGCTATCCTCCTCCACCTTTAAGTAAACTCTTGAAAAAAAAAAAACAAGAGGCTGAAATCATTGGCCACTTTTTTTTTTTTTTTTTGCAGTAACGTCGACACAGTGGTGCGACTGAAATGTTAATTCCGCTCCTGTTACGAGAGTGGCGCTTGCATGCTCCAGGGGCTGGGGAATGGTAGCGAATGGTGCAGTCTACATTAACACTAATAGATGGCCGGCTCAAGTCAGGCTCCAGCAGCCCCGGAGAGGCAAAGGGAGCCTTCTCTCTCCCTCTCTCTCTCTCTCTCTCTCTCTCCCCCTCCCTTTCTGCAGGTTATTTAGACCTGAGTAACCTTAATAAGGGCATCTAGCAATCTAGATACGGGTATTAATGGTGATGGTTGTAATGATGGGACTTTGACACGCAAACTCATTTGACACGCTGAGCATCCCTCACTTGGCACAGTAAGAAAGGAGAGAGAGGGAGACAGAGAAGGAGAAGGAGAGAAGGATTATTAATCTGATAGATGACTGTATGGCTGCAGGCAGAGAAGGGAATTATCAACACTACAGTAATAGATGAATACTGAACAGCTGCAGAGAGCCTGGGCCGGAGAAAAGAGAGGGAAGAGAGAGGGAGGGGGGGAGAAAGAGGTAGAGATGGAGACAGATGGAGGGAAGGTTGAGTGAAAGCAATGATGAGGGATAAAGACCCAGAGAGAGGTATAAATAGTGAGGGAAGAGCAGAAAAGAGATCAGTAGTAAAAGGATAGGATACAAAAAAAAAGTGGGAGAGGGAAGAGGGAGAGAAGAAGAAGAGACACATTAATATTAATAATCTCTCGCTCAGTGAGAGAGAGAGCAAGAGAGGGGAAGGAGGAGAGGCTCAATAGAGAGATGAATTTAAAACAGACAGAGATGGAGGGAGGGGAATGACAACACAGCTAGACGCATATAAAACAGAGGAGCGATGGAGAGATGGAGGCAAAAAGACAATACGGAGGGATGAATATGAAACAGGTGGAGATGTAGAGAGAGAGAGAGAGAGAGAGGGAGGAGAGGTTGGATGGGCGGGGGCGAGTCTGATCAATAACGCGTACGCAGCAGTTCAATGACATTAAAACACACACAAGGACACTATGATAAATCATATCGGCGGCAGCATCTCTGGTCACGCCGGAGAAACGGGGCAACAACTGCAAAGCTGCGGCGCCACGCAGGCAACCATGCAACAGTCACCGGGAGGAGGGTGGCGGCACGGTGGGGCCACGTATAAAGAGCCACTCAAGCGTTATTTTAAGAATGGCTCTCACCTTCTTTTTTTTCTTTTTTATGTTTTTTAATTTCCAGCCCCCCACCCCCCACACCCCCCCTTGCCAGCGAGAACTAAAGTGCCAGAGCTATTTCAGGTAGACGGCATCTGAGCGGAGATGAAAGGTGCAAAAAAAAAGGGGAAAAAAGAGAGATGGATAGAAAGAAAAAGAAGAGGAGAGCTGGTGGAGGCTGAGGTTAAGATGGTAGCTCAGATGTTGGGGATGGAGTGGGGTGGTG
>JARJLU010003764.1:0-28890 GCA_030272975.1 Sparidentex hasta
CCCACCCCCCCAACACAATTTTTACAACCACCCTTTGCTGCACTCAAGAGCCTTTGCTTTACGTCCACTGTACAGAACAGGCTGTATATATCTATATAATCTAATTAAAAAGAGTTCATTAAGGTGTTCGAAACAACATTTTAACCGTAAAGTGTCTAATTGCACAAGGTTGCATTATGAATTATTTGTTTGCCCTTATATCCTCTCAAAGGTTTAAAAATTATGATTTCTTCTATGCCTGTGAGGACCAGGTTAGTTTTAGGTTGGCTGCTGTGTGTGTTTTCGGTCACTTGCTGCACTTCTCAAAGAGCACAAAGTCAGATTATCTGAAGCTAAGGTCACTGAACTGAGTGGCTGGGGGCTTAACCAGCAATTATCTCACACACAAATCCGAAACATCCAGTTGTCTGGATAAATCTATACAAACCTGCTTACTCTGAAAGACTAGTTTGTCTATGTATTTTTCAGAATCCTAATAACCTCATCCTGAAGCTTACAAATTAGTACAGGAGAAATGAAAATGATTTAAATACATGCTGGATGATACACCATGACTCATATTGGATGAGACAGTAGACTTCTTTTTAAGTTGCCTTACCATTTATTGTAGAGTAAATGTGGTGACATTCAAACAAACCATGAAAGAAGAGAAAGTTTCACAGTTTTGATAAGCATAGTTAAGATCCAATATCCAAGTGTATGAAAGCTTCCCATCAATTGGGTGAAATTTTGGTCAAGTTTCTCAAACTTTTCAACTTCAGGTTGTTGCTATTACACCACCAGGAGAATATTTTATTATATATTTTAACCCCACTGGACCTCGACGCCTGACATATTTGATGACATTGCTTGTGATAAATCAAGTGTTAGAGACAAAAAGTTAAACTGCACACACAAAGTACTTAAAGTAAATTCATGATGGCTTAAAGTTGTCCTCAATTCCAATCTAATAACTGTAATGTGACTACGCAAATATACAGCACAATGCTGTAGAATGTACTACAGTGCATCAACGCAAGACATACAGTAACAACATTTTTACATAAAGATTAATGAATATGTCATGAAGTGATTCAAATATTTTCTTTTTCATCAATACTTCATTCCTTTGAATAAAGAGATCTTTCAACAAGGTTGTCATTCATTTTTTTCTCCCACCTGTCCTTGAAAATCTGTCTAAAGGATGACCCTCTCATAAATGTTATTCTGGTAGAGTCAAATACCAGAAATGACCTTGAATAACATTCATACAACACCTGATGCACATTCCTTGCAAGCCAAATGTCAAGGTGATGTTAGACCACCGTACTGTTTATCTATCCTCACATTTTTTCAAAATTGAATACATAAATACAATCTACAAATGATGTCTCCTGCAGTAGACCTGCAGGTAAAACTACAGATTACTTAAGCTAATTAATGTACAAGTGTAGATCTATATAAGAAATCATCACATGTGATTTGTTCTGCCATGGTATTGATCCACACATTGCTTACATTACCTCTTTAATCAAATCAGTTAGCCATACAGTTGAAAATAGTGCATGACCCATCAAATATAAAAGTGCAGAGAGGTGATAATGTGACATTCATATAAATTAATTAAGTATTTTGATTTAAAGCTTTGAAGCATAGCTTTTTGTTTATTCTAGAGGCATTATTGTTGAAAGTGTCCTTAAGGAACCTCACCACAGCCTCACCATGTCACGAATATATGCATGTGCGTGCTCTCACACGTTGTTGAGCCCACAATCTCTCTTTCTCTTTCTCCCTCCAACGCTTTCTCTCTCTTCCTCTCCCCGCCTCTCCTGTCGCAACCTCATGTCTCCTCTGCACCCTATCCCCTTCTTCTGTCTCTGTTTGGGGCAACTGAGGTAAATGTGCCAAACTGCCCTATTTAGGTCACACTAACAACAGCAGCACAGTTCACTTGGGATTCCATCCAACCAACTTTGACATCATAGCAACAGGGCAATCCAGGGCACGGCATACTCTATGTGAATGCATCACCATATATAGATAGCAAGTGCAGATGCGCCAGCTGCAAGACACACTGTTTAAGTAGGTTTACTATTCTGCTATCCATCTTCACCATTCCAAGAAGCATTCTCAAAACCAGGCCATCATGTTGCCTTGGAGCACTCTCACAGGTATAAGGGCACTAGGGTCAATAGGGGTAAAAGTGACCTGGCTCTTTAAGAAGTGGCAGAGGGAATTACTGATACTGTGCACAAGGACAGACAGAGCAGCTGCTGTCACTTTTAATGGCATCACAGATTGCTTCAGAAGCACCACCACTGGCTTTTGGTTCTTCTGTGATTTTAAGAGCTGGACAGAGGAGGCTAAGCCTCGCTGCTTCCTCCACATTTCCACCCAAATGGGTGTCACACATTCTCAGGGGCGGGATGTTATTTTATAAATCTTTGAAAATATGTCTGACAGTGAGCCATATTTTCATGTCGCAACACCTTTCTTGCGGTTCAGTGTTTGAATTTGATTAAAAAAATATGAATTTTTCTAACAATCTGATCTGAATATCCGAGTAATTCACCTCACTTTTATATATAGAGCACACTATTTTCCTTGCATGGGTGAACAACGTAGCAGCAACAGAAGCTTGAGCCCAACCACAGCCACAAATGTGATCCCATGGTCTCTGAGTATATTATTTCCTCTTCCCCCTGCCTTTCATAAAAAAAGATGGTTTCTCCAAAATATTTATCTCCATGGTCCGACTGTCATATCTTACACTCATCACCGTAGCACGCAACAAGAGCTGCGCTGTGTTCTCCTGCCACTCATTCCTCATCTGTCAAAATACACTTGCTTCCACATTAAGAGGGCAGCAGTGACAAGCTGGCAGTGTGTGTGCCTGTGTGTGTGTGTGTGTGTGTGTGTGTGTGTGTGTGTGTTTCTGTTTGTGTGTGCGCATGCGAGGCATGGGGGCTTCAACCGCCAAAGCAAAGCAAAACAAGCTGCACTAATCTGGCATGATCTGTGACTCCCCCTCATCATCTCATTGGGTGTTAGGTCTTGGGTGTGGTTATTAAGGACACTGATCTTAAATGGGCCTTCTGCTTGCTCTCTGATTATTACTCAAGGGGCAGCTGTTAGTCCTTGTTCAAGTGATGCAAGTTTAAATATTGCATGGGAAATTCTGCACGGAAAGTAAAACAAAATAGGGGGGAAAAAAACACACACACACAAAACATTTTATTTTTATTTTTTTTTAAATGTAGACTGTAACTGAGAAAACGTCTGTTTTCCAGGCACCAAACATAGGTTGAAGTCCAAAGTTCAATGGACAGCAAGAACATTTCTTTACTTTTTTAATAAGACAGTAAACATTTTCAAAGTTCAATTATTTTTCACGCACTAAACAGGGAATCCAATACCACAGCAAAGTGTGGAGCTTACTATAATGCAGCTTTAGACTTAAGTGAGGAAGTAAGGGTCAGTGTGTGGAGTGTACAGTAACAAGTTCCTAAGTTAATGCTGGAGGGAAGCAGACATGTTGAAGCTCTGCGAATAAGCAGGAGCTGAGTGTCAGGACCTGTTAGAGGTTTAGAGGTACTATCCACAGTTTACACCCATGTCCAGGGGTGCCTGAAGTCCCACCCCCAACCTACCCTTCGAAAAACCTTTGCCCTATCCAGTTTAGCTGCTCTGGGGTTAATTCCATGTCCTGGAGCTGAAACAACAGGATCACAGCCGCAGCACTAATACTCAATAGACAGTGACCTACTTTGTTGGATTAGACAGGGAAAAAAAACTGATCCGCTGCCCTAATGCCAGCAATGAAAACGATCTAATGGTCCTAACTGCTCTGTTTAATCTGAAAGCATGCTCATGTTATTAATTTCTCATTATGGGAATGCAGTTCTGCTGATGGGATTAAATGCCCTGCTCTGTCTCTCTTTCATTCTGTGACCTCCCCACAAAAACACAAAGGCTAAAAACCATCTGGCTGGACGCTCCCTCATGTCCCTTGTTTATTTGTTTATGTCCCTTATGTGTTTGAATGTGTGTGCGAGGGGCACTGGGTTACTCACCCATGTTAAGACTCAAAACAATTTGAATCTAAGAAAGCCGGGGGAATCTTTGTGACTATGCTTAAAGAATAAAACAAAAAGTGTGACGGCATGCCAAATCTCTGCTTTATCTCTCAAAGAATTCTGCACAAATTTTGCATATTACAATATTGAATGCATTATTCTTGTTTTATATTATTGTTAAGTGTATATGCCAAAAGGAGAAAATATTACATTGTTTGAGGCTTTTATAAATGGCTTTACAAGTTGTTTCCCTCTGCACAAATTAATGCTCAGATGGACGTGGAGTGCCCTTGGCTGGTTGTACATCCAATTTGAACAATCAAAATCTATTTTTCTGGTCCATTACATCACCACCAGGGGGCACTTGATTCCTCAAGCATGCAGTGTTGTGTTTGACAAATTGCCATAGAGGTAACACATGTATTCAGAAAGGGAATTAGGGAATAGGACTGGGTTTACAACCAGCCTCCCACCCTCCTGCCCTTCCACCCACCCACAATTTCCTCTCTGTACGATCTGCTTTATCACAACAGCCAGAAGCTGCAGAAGAAGAGATCATTTAATAATATTATGTCTGGTTGATAACTCAGTAACAAGTTAATGGCCAGGGAGGTAAGATAGAGTAAGTGCACCTTAACACATCTGCTTTAAATGGATGACTCATATGACTGCATGTACATTCACAGTTTATATCCTTAATCAAGCATAAAAATGGTGGAACTCATGTCAGTTTTGTGTCCAAATGTAGAATAAAGCTTTTCTGGAAACACAGAACAGTAAATGTCTTCTTTTTTTTTTTTTTTTTTAGCAACAACTCCATTATTGGTGGTAATGCATAGAAACTTTAGTATGTAAAACAGGGGTGAAGTAATTCCTGCCAATGTAAAATACAAATCCGGGATTAAATTGTAATGTTTTTACACAGTAATGCTAGCAGGTGCACAGTTCAGTGATCAGTTCTGAAGAATTCCAATTGAATGTACTGTTCTATATTTATCTTCAACAACAACAAAAATAACATATTTAATAAACATATGCAGAGAAGCTTGTAGTCTTTGCATCTTCACCAATATATCATGGCAAATTTGGATATGAAAGGTAACAACTCAAATGGCTGAATAGGCATAAAATATGTCTAAACCTGAGGCTTTCAGTATACCTAATAATACAAGCATGACATGTAATATATCATATCACCCATTACCAGTTAGCCATATAAAACAAGATGAAAATATGCAGGCTGTTGACAGATCAGAAAAGGCATCTGCATTACCCAGTGGTATTTCCATTCAGTCGTTCCACTCGCGGCGGTTGTAACCGTGCATGTAAGATGTTTTGAAGCACAACACTTTAGTGGAAATCCTTCTTTACTGCTCTGTAATTTAAGTGCAGAAAATTAAACTTCAAAATGTCTTCTGGATTACTGCATGTGATGTTTGTCTCCAAATGCACAAAAGATACAAATGAGTCTATTTGTCGTAACAAATTCCAAATGTGACATTTTTCCTAGCACAGCTAACACAACTATATTTAAAGCTTGTACCTTTAAGTTCAAAGAGTAAACCCTGGGGTAGAGAGTGCTATAAATTATTTGCAAGGGAAAAGGCATGATGCATCTTTTAACATGTGCAGTCATTTCAGAGTGCAAAGCCTACAAATGTCATGTCCTCTTAAGATCAAAAGTAATTGGTCAGGCTGCACAACAAGGCACAGGGGTAACGAGGCAGTTTGCCACTGTAACAGACTCAAATGACACACTGTGTAGCATGTCGGTGAGCTAATAGACCCCATCGCACAACGAGAGACCACAGTTTCACTCTGTCTTATCAAATTAAGCTAAAGAGGTGCACTACTTTTTTCAGCCATAAGCTGCATTATTCTGCTGTACGAATTTTTCAAAGCTACCTTGGCTTGATATTCATATACTTACATTAAAAATAAACATTAATTCTATCATCACGCATGAAACATATAAATAAATACTATTCTGTTTATGATGAGGAACCATTTTTCATCTCCCAATTTACTATCCTACTAATACTAAATGACAACTGCATTGTACAAAAAAGAGGGATCTATGAACATGACAAGCGACAATTCATCGACATAAAGAGACAAGTAATTGCATACTGGTGTTCGGGGTGAGCTGATGAGTGACAGTCAAGTGTAAAGGCCATTAAGAGGGCAAAGAGGGGGATGGTGTGCATTTGCTCACGGAGCAGTGACCAGGCCCTGTGGTGCCCTCTCAGCTGCAAGACAGTGACGACAAGGGAAGCAGGTGATGTGCTCCAAGAGGCCCTCTACCACTTTGCAGCCTGCAGTGTGCTCCTTCACACCCGGAAGTTATCAGATGTCAGATCTAATGAATATGGTTCAGATAACATTAGGTCTATGCCAACCTTAAAACGGGAGTTTCAAGCAGAAACGAAAAATCTAATCCAAACAAACGCAGTCACGTGACAGTACACACCCCAGGTTATAAAAGTGGTTAATATGTAATATCTACAAAATATATATTAAAATACTATTATGTCTTGTGTATTATTATTAAAAAAATACAATATAATAATGTAATTACAAGAATAACAGTAAAGCACTATATAACTGTCAAGTACAGATACCGGATTATGTTTTTTAATTTGTAGGTATTTAAAATGGGTACTGAGTAGCTGGATTATGAAGGAAAAAAACATGTTGCACTGTTACTGCCAGCAGATGCTAAATACCCACTTGACTCCATTTAATGTTAGGACAAACAAACCTTGTACATCTGATAATAGCATTATAAATAAGGCAGACTAATGGCCTATGGTAGATATATGCCCCCTGTGCTGGTTGCTAACTTTCAAATGTAAGCTTTAATAAAATAAGTCAATTCATTTGATTTAGAAGGACTAAACAATAACAATGCCAACAGAGGAACTGCTGTTCGAAGGTGAAGTTGATTCTGTTTTATGCGCAAGAACATGACTGTCACCCTCCCATCAGTTGGTAAGTGGGTCACAGGACCGTACGTGACCCAGACATGGGTCTCGCCCCGCAGGGTCATGGGCCATTCAGGCATGAGGTGCCAACTGAGCGCCTCTGATTTGACTCCCAGTTAGGTGGCCTGAGCTGAGCCCCTGAGTCGAGCCCCCAGCTCGTTTTACTGACACAAGGCATGGTCTGTAAGGAACCTCAGGGTTCACACAGTCACAGTCACATGTCTTCAGCAGGACACTGTGGTTGTATGCCTGGACTGACTCCTCTGACCCCTCAGTCTTCTTCTTCGTCTGTCTTACATTAACTAGCATAGTATTATGTTTTAATAAATCTATAATATAATTGTTACTTCATTTATGTGTTTCATACACAAGCATTTTCATTGTCACCAAATGTAACCATTAAAAAAAACAGCTTTTATCCATATTCCAGTTTTAAGATGATATACAGTAAGACGGGGAAAACAGAATGTCAGGAGAGTCAGAGTCTGTAATCAGAATAATTTTGTTATCATAGCAAGACTAAAATTTAGTTTGCATTAATATGTTACGTAAAAAACAAATACTGTATGTCAACTCCATGTAGTAGAACAGTACTTTTTCTGTACATCGTCAAATGGTTTTACTGGTCTTTGCCAACAGAATTTAACACAGAGGAGAGCGCCCACCTTGACAAGACTCTTCTCAGACCATGTACAAAGCATTCTGCTAGGCACAAAGGACAACACTTTCTTCAGTATTGAGCACTTTTATGTGGCCCAAAAAATTTATTTTAGGCAAGACAAGTGTAAAAAAAAAAAAAAAAAGAAAAAAAAGGAATTCATTTTTACCTGCCCATGGCCTGCTGATTGAAATCACAGTATTACAAATAGGGCAGACATCAGTCTGTCGGTGGGACCCCCTGCAGTGACAGAAAAGCTTTTCCCAGAACTGGTTGATGGACATGATTTATAAAGCTGTTGAAAGAAAAAAAGAACTGGGCCAAAATGGACAAGAGGACATACAACATCCACAGTACTGCAGAGAAGGCTTGAAAATATCTGTATAGAATAAAATGCTGGATTTTGAGCAACATCCACATACATTTATGTCTAGAAACGAACACATGCCAGATTAATAACACATGCCAGATTAATCTCCTTAATGAAGCTACCAACAGCAAATATAATAGAGTCAGAGGCTAGACCCATCCAGCACCACACCACATGCTGCTTGGTCAGAAAGTTTGAGTGGGGGATATTAAAAACGCAATTCTAATTAATTCAACTGACCTGTGTAACCCTGAGACAGTTCGTACTCTAGACTGTAACATCTTTATTGATCTTGGGAATGCTTCAGTGGACTCCCCGCGCTTATCTCACCATTAAAAGCATCTCTTGTGACGAACCATGATTTAATTAGATGACAATCACCGTTAACAATGCGCGGCTAACATCACAAAATTTGCACATCAGCTCTGGCAGTGATAAATTTCAGCACCTCAGCAGAGCGAACTCACATCACTCACTTAACCCGCGCTTTACAAGATGGTGTAGTTTTATAACTTCATAATAAAGAATGACATGCAGGAACTTTAGAGATATCAACTATCATGACAACAGATTTTGCATACATATGTATTTATAAGATGTTATTGCTGTAAAAATGAAATGACTCACCGGTGAGCTTCTGGTAACAATACCAGACTTACATCTCTCACCACACTCAGACCTGCAGACTGGCTATAAGAGCAATGTATGAAAATCACCACTGGAGGGCAGTAAACAGTTTAAGCACCATGGACTTGCACATTTTACACACAGGAATATCATACAATGGAGGGGAAAAGGGGCATTTAGGGAAAAGCTTGGGGTATTTTCCAAAAATGGAGAGTGTCAAAAACAGATTTCAAGCCAGTCAAATTGGCTGTCTGATATTGACACTGTGGTGAGACATCAAACTACACATTATTGAACCTTTGGACAAAGCTACAAAAATGTAAAGTCATCTGGAGTAAAAAGAGAGATACACAAGCTCCTGTTACACTGAAATGTATTGGATGCTTTCGTCAATATCAGTTTTGCCACTTCAGAATCAAGAACGAGGAATATTTGATCTGTAAAGCCAAATCTTAATAGCAAGGGTCATCAAGACAATAATAGGAAGACACAGCATTTTTGGCAAGGAGCATAGGTGGAGGCCAGGGGCTAATAGCAATGAGGGATTTGTCAGTCATCCCTGTATTTAATAATCCCTAGCTCTCCATTTTCTGCTGTTTGTTTATATTAACCTCTGGTTGAACCCTCTTTAGTGGCAGCCTCTTTTGCCAGAAAGTTCAGTGAACATTCAGCTCGGAAGCGGAGAGCATGTCATCTCGAATCTATTAGCCCACAGGGGAGATTGCAGCGCCTCTCTCTCTCTCTATCTCTCTCTCTCTCTCTCTCTCTCTCTCTCTCGTTCTCTCTCTCTCTCGCTTTCTCTCTCTCTCTCTCTCTCTCTCTCTCTCTCTCTCTCTCTCGCTCTGACTCACTCTCTCCCTCTCCCCGTTTCTTTCTCTCAGACATAAACATGCACACAATCACACACGCGCATTAACACACACTAGGTGAGTTTTAACCCACACATTTGCCACACTGATGGTGAATGTAACTGAGATTATTGCATACCATGACCTGGTACTAACCTCGCCTCTTCACTCATGCCTAATAATCTCATCACACCATGCACTACATCACTCTGCCACAGATCTGCACCGAGCTAAGGAACTAAAGCTCAAGAAACACAACAGAGCAGATAAAGTTTAGAATTATCTATTCTGTCCATAATCTTTACTTTATATAGAATCGTGTAGATATAGAGAATAAAGAAAGAGAATTGTGTGTGATGCACTGTACCCCCATGTATTTGCCAAGCCACATTTAAACAGCAATTCTATCTAGTACAAACTCTACAAGGAAAATTATAACTTTGTAAGAGTACATAAATATTGTCAGTAAAATACACTTATTTATCTTTAAGTGCAGGTACTCAGAAAGCAATTTGTCCCCTTTTGGATTGTTAGATTGACATATAACATCTCTGGATAATTACTGATGCTTTCTTGTATGAGAAACATTTTATTTTGAAAGATGGTTGAGGTGAAGCAAATTATAACTTATATTTTTGGATTGTTGAATCAAATTTTAAGCCTGTACTGCAAACTAATGATACATTGTTGGATAGATGTTATGGAGAAGAAACTATTTTTATTCTCAATTCTTTCTTTAAAATGCAGACCTGGAAATACACATGAACAAAAGAGTTAAAGTATTTAAGTTACTTCCACCACTGACTGCCAGTGTGTCTTTAATCAGCCCCTAAACTGATGCATAGGTAATTTACCAAAAACAGTTTGATTATTGGCAAAAACAGCTTGACTAAATGTAGCATATAGATCTTTCTTCCTTCAATAGCAACCAAATTCATGAGGTAGACAAGAGTCACAATTTCTAAAAAATATGTATATTTCAAGTCTAAATCAAGTTAAATGTCTGTCACAATTACAATAAGGTCTTTCTTTTAAAGAAACAAAAACCTTTATATTTTCATTCTGTTAGGTCTCACTGTAACAGACAATACTAATATTCTGACATTGTTAGGGTGCCCTGATAATCTAATCTTGTTGTTTCAACACTTTGAGAGAAGTTATTTTACAGGTCATCCACATTTGCTTTAATATACTTCAGCCTTTAAAACACTACCATACTACAGAAGCCTTTAATGTAATAAAAATGCACTTTGAAACTTCATTAAAGCACATAACTCTGCTGATTAACAACAGCTTTGAGCAGACTTTTGTTTGCTTTCATACCAGCTGTTTGTTTTCTTCCAATTGAGGATTGTTAGTTTAATATCTAGAGAACCTTTGACTGATTGTGATGTGTGTTTACAACAGCTGTGCTTTTAAAATCTAACACTAAGATAAACATCATCAGTTTAGCCAGTTTACTGTCATGGTATGAGAATAAGCCACTGTTACCGAACGCTGAAAAGAGGCTTTCAACTTTCAACATAACAAACGTCTTGATTGTGTTTTTTGAAATGGTTGCATAGTCTTTTTGCCATTGATGATACTGACAAGGACTGATCGGGATGCAGTCAGGATACGAGATGGTTAGAGATCAGCATGAATACATTTCCAGCAGGTGAAAACTTGTGACAAGTTGCATTACAAAAATCGATTCTCACTGTTGTTCAGCATTGCAGTTATGAGGTCATTTGTGTGACACATGTTTCAGCTCCATTATCTTTTATTTTATTGGCAATGTGAAGGAATCTGTTATATTTGGAATACAGCTCAGGCTGTGTAAATCAGAGTTTGGCTTTATGCCTCAGTGATACACATAAACATCACCCTTATATAATGGCATTACTGTTTTTTTTCAGATTTGTGTTGGAGACATGGTGTTAAAAGACTGCCACTTTGAGCAAATTTAGTCACATGGAGATCATCAGAGGGTGACAGTCTTGTTTCTGGGTCAGTGCACATGTGATTTAGTCACCTCCGTGTTGCCTCTGCAGATGACAGATTCTTATCCCCTGTCACTATGATGTGTGAGGACATGAGATAAGATGCAGGTTCCTAGTTTATAGTTCAAACTCATACACTTACTTGAAAAGCATACCTTAAAGAATAAGTTTGAGGTCATTTTAATGCATATACTTCTGTCCAGAGGGCCCTATGCAACACAAGGTTGCAATTTGATAGAAAGTATACCTTCGCTGAAGACACCTTTCCCTTTTCACCCAAAACATAGGGTTTGAGGACTACAGGGTTTAGTACTGTGATATTTCATTGATATACGTTAGCTGTGGAAGTTTAGTAAACTGTCCTCTTTAGTAAACTGCACTGTACTGTTTTGGTAAAAGTCCGCTGCAAGACTAAAAATGAGACATTTTGGTACCAAGAATTAGTGGAAGAGAAAAAGTTCTATTTATGGTTTGGCTGCATCTATTTTAGTACTATTTTGAAAACAGGCAGGAGTGCAGTGGTAAACCGGTGGAGTACTCTTTTTTGAGACCCAACCTGACTTAACCTATCTGGTACTGCCAAATTTAAGACCTGAAAGTCATCCACAGCTGTACACTTGCTTTTTTGGCCAATTGGCAACCTTGGACAGTTTAAAAATAGACTCCCTTTCAAAAAGTCACTGAAACACATATTGACATTGATGTTATTTTGTTGATGTCATTTTTGTGGGGACCTGTTTGTTTGGTCTGACCAGTCTTTTTCTTGCTCTCTTTGGTTTGTGAAAATTGTACTTTTTGATGCAACAGTGGGTTGCTGCTCTTTGCACAGAAGCTTAGAGAGTCAGTTAATTTCTTTTGTGATCTATATGTTGGGCTTGTGTTACATTTTATATTGTCTTGTTGATACTGATGGAATGTTTACAAGATTGTTGTTTGTGTTGTTCTTGTTTTTATAGGGATCCCACAGAGACTAGCAACCAGCCCTGTTGATGCTAATGGGGGATGCAAACAAAGAGTATAATCAGGTGAAGGCAGCAATACACCTGTCAAAAAATATGTTTTAAAAATAAGGACATCTGAACTTGATCTGAATCTAAAGCTTTACACAGCTGAACTGGAAGGCTCAGCAAGTATTTTTATGACAGAATTACAAGAGCGTGGTTAGTCCATTAAATGCTTTTGGTATGCTACGTATGGCATCAAATGGTACATCCTGCGGGGGCTGTGGCTCAGTGGGGTGAGCGGGTCGTCTAGTGATCGGAAGGTCACTGGTTAGAATCCCGGCTACCCGGCTGCATGTCGAAGTGTCCTTGAGCAAGATAGCGAATCCCATATTGTGGATTAATGCAGTTGGCGCCTTGCATGGCAGCCTCTGCCATCAGTGTGTGAATGGTGTCTTTCCTTGATCACTATGTAAAGTAATTTTTGTAGCTCCTAATATCAAAACATTAACTATAGTTTACAACTAATTCCATAATGTCATTCATATAAAATTAGATCACATTTTCTTGTTTTCCACTGATTCCTACATCCTTTTCCTGCATCAACAAAACTCTGAACTATTACTGTGTCTTACATTCCCACAGTCATTACTTAATAAACAGAAACATCTGACATTCTTATGCTCACAAATTCACAACTTGGAAAGACCGGTAAATCTCGTCTTGGGGTGGAGGGTAAAACTCATTAAGCATGAGCACATCCTTGTGGGAGAAGTCAATTTCATCCTCATTAAATACATTTCAATGTCCCCATTTATCTCGCTGGCCCATTTTCCTCAAAAACATGCAGCTTAACCTGGGCAAGCTTCTGAACATGAGATAACCGCCAGCAAATACCCATAGCATCACTACGCTTGATCATATTTAAACAGCCAACTCTCTCTCTTAATTTCCAGAGGCGTGTTCAGATTAGTATCCCACCAACTGCTTAGACAGTCACACTCTGAGACTCTAGAGATTTAATAAAGCACCTTTTATGAGAACAGCATTAAGATTCATGAAGGTGGAGCAGGCTACAGTAGTTTAACATACACTCAGTTAACATATATCCTCCGAGGCTGAAGAAAGTAATTAGAAGAACTTCCTATGCATCTTCAGGTAAAAGGGTATGTGTGACTTCCAAAGGAACTGCTCTAAGAAAAAAGGTCCACCTCCATACCATTAACTAATGCATATCTTAGAGACACAAAGCAACGTTAATGTTCAACTGACATCATGTGTCTGGCTACCATCTTAAAGTACAATACTTAAAGTAAAAAAAAAAAAAAAAAAAAGAGTCTTCCAAAAAAGACACTATAAACCTCCATAGACCTGAGGGATCTGCCAAGTCAGGTGATAATTATCGACTACAAGAAACCTCTTTGCACGTAAGTCATCATGTGACTATGGAATTGATGATTACAGCTGCACCAGTCAACAGTTTGTGTGATAGCTACTACAGGGTTGGGCATCAAGAACCAGTTATAAAATCCCATTTCCAAAGTAGGGATCCTACAGTGAAGAAATTCCCTCACCAGCTGATAAGCTTGTGATGCTGAGCCGCCTTTGAAAAGAAAAGATACTTACTGTCTGAGCCTTGCATTAAGTTTCTGCTGATGCAAAACAAACATTTCCTAATGCTTCACATTCAAAGCATTTAACTGGCGAAACACAAATTGACTTTTATCATGAAGTAGGATACTAACCGGAAATGTAATGTTTCACTGGCTACTGTCCTTCAGCAAAAATACATCTGCAAAACAAGACAGCAGTGATTTTCCACATTTGTTGATGGTGGATCAGTGTGATATATTGCAGGGGAAATCTTTATTACTCCATGGGAGTCATTGAACAATGTGCAGCCATAGTGAGCTATTAGATAAAGACAAGAGGCTGCAGCTGCACAGCTCCAGCTTCTCACAAAGGTAACCAACTCCTTTTCCTTCAGTAACATTATCAAGTTCCCTATTAGTTTAAAGTCTCAATATTGCCAAAAATAGGCACTTTGCTTTTTTCAATGTGACAACAAATCCCCCGCTATTGTCTACTGTCACTCCTCTCGACACTTGCCAATTGAAACAGGCTCCATGTACTGCAAACAGACTAACAACTAAATAAGTGACTCATTGCTGATCTACTACTTCTGTGGTTTTTGTGGAGTTAAGCTAACAGAGCAACAGTAATGATTTACAGTGCTGACTTTCAGGAGATTTTCAGTGAAAAAGTTAATGCATATATGATGTATGTGGTTAAGCGATGTCTTAATTGTAAAGATGGAACAGAAAGGACACGTATTTTGTCACAGAACCAACAGTATATTAAATATTTTGTGACAGCTTCACAAAACAGAAGTTGCAATAAAACAACAGTTAACAGTTTTTAACAGTTACTGTTAAAAACACAAATAAATAAAAAGTCTATAAACTACCTCAGAGACGTGCAACCTGTGTGCAATGCTCACACCCTCATCCCTGTATAAATTCAATCAGATATATTTTAGGATGTGCATGCTGCGCAAAACCCAGGGGTGGTGTTACATGTTTTGATGCCAGTATTTCCCCTGTACTTGTATGAGGGGTTAAGTGAAGGCAGTAAAGGTTTGTTTGCTTCCATATTGCTCCCTGTCGTCAGCAGTAAGCAGCTGCAGTGTGTCTTGAAAGTCAACTTATAAAAGTTTTATGGAACTCAGAGAGCTTAAGTGATCTTCCCAAGCTCTGCAGTAGCCTGCAGCGTGCAGGATGTCTGCTTATATTAATTTCATGGAGTTTAAGAGGTCACCAAACTCATTTGGAGATTCTTACTCATTTATGAACTCTGCAACCCTTCTGTTCTGCAGTGCTCTAAGCTACTGGTCTTGAGATGCTTAAATTTACATGGAATATTATATGGCTAGGTGGCAAAAAATATAGTGCATTCAGAGTTTAAAGTACATAGTGCTGAATGAAAATGCACTTTGAAATGACATTTACCTGAGTTTTAATGAAAAGTAAGGTGAGCAAGCTGCTGTTTTATCTGTCTTGTGTGTTGGGAATTGGGCATCTAGAGCATGAGAGGGACGGTTGGGGACATGGACTTTGGGGAAATTGGTTTAACCAATATTCAGAAAGATTCCAATGAGACAATAGACTTCTCAGAAAGCTGCTTAGGTGGAGAGCAGTGAAACCCTGAGGAGGAAACTGAGTAAATGAGCTCACTGGCTGGTCTTAAGTCTTGGAGCAGGCGTGCCAACAATGATACAGAAAAAAATAGAGCATTCCTTTCAATTAAAAATGAAGTTAAGATTCCAAAGTGGGACTATAAGAAGGAAGCAGTTAAGTCGAAGCTTAAAGGTTAATCTGATGGTGCTCTCACTTTGACATCCCCTCAGAGCAGCCCGACTCCCATATTGCAAACAGCTTCACTGTCCACACAAACCCTTTGATAAAGCCAGTTTGTGGCAGCCTTTCGTCTGCAGCAGATCTCCCAGTGAGAGTGTTTAAAACCAATGAGGCCTCACATCTGTGCAGGGACTGAGCTTGGTCAGGGGGGTAGTGGGTGATTAATTGATGGTCACATCTCGCTGACTGCTGCCCACACCGCTTTGATGAAGAGGGATTAGGTTGTGCACCACAGGCTCAGCTGATAATAGGAGAACAGAAAGGAAATGCTCATGTCACGCTCCATGGCAAGGATTTCAATCAAAGAACCACTTCATTCAGAGAGCCAAGACTTTTTAAAACAAGTAAAACCCTAGCTTCCTGCAGCCTTTTCTTTTTTTAGAAAGTTGGTATGTCGGGATTTAAAGTTGGCCCCTTTCTAATTGGCGGTATGATTTGAAGGGAATCTGTTTAAGAATAAGGAAACACATACTGCACAACTAAAACATCCTTTACACTGTCCATCTTTTGCGGTAAAAAGATTTTTTTCATAGGATCTAGAGAGATTATTGCTGTAGTACTAGGATACCACTAATGAATTAGCTGATATATGCTAATGCATCAAACTTATGTTCTACTAGTATGCAGATGCAATATCAATGGCGTTACAGGCTGACTGACATAGAGTTTTGACATGTCTTTAATTTAACATCCTGTCATTACAATATAAAAAATACAAGCCTAATTCACATTAAACTCAACTAAAGGTAAAATTAATCTCAGTTATAAAAGACGTTCACTGTTTGGAAAGCATACACATCAGTATTTGATGCTTGTAATAAACTATTGAAATTAGCATCAAAACTTTTATATAAATTGAGTAAAACATCCATGCTCATACAAAGGAGTATTTTCTAGCAACTATGTTATATATACGATGAACATGGACATCAGAAAAGGGTTGAGGAAAATGATTGTCTTGGGGTTGTAAGGTTTAGGTACAGTTTCATCTATCTGAGCCTTTATTTAGCCCCCTATCCTGTCTCAGTACTGGCTGAACTGAGATCAGTCTGCAGTTTTCCCTAGAGACAACACTAATGTCACATACTGACTTGGCACACTAATATTTCACATCCAAACCAAACCTATTAAGGATGACTACTTACCATAGACAAGATATGTCCTTCACAGCAGCAACCTTCACATTCAGTGTTTTCTCAATCTATACACACCCACACGGACACATACATGTACACACACACACACACACACACACACACACACACACAGACTGCTGTGCATATTTTTTTGTGTTATATTTCATCCTCTGCCACATGTGATGGTGTTGTCCCTCCTACAAACACCCTTGAAATCTTTAAATGTCCCCAGACCAGTATTTTCTGTTAACAATGAAAATGTGGCTCAGGACTATGCTCTCATACTACTACTACTCTGCATTAACTCCTTATTTATGCTCTCTTCTCAAACCATGAGACAGATTTAATGATACAGTATGTGCTGACAAATTATTACTTTTGCACTCAATTTCTCTTTTAATACTCTCAAATGAACAACTCGCTACCAAGACTGAAATCCAGACTCTAATTGTTTCTACAGTATAATGCCTGGTATTGTTTGCAAACAGTGCAGAGGGACCTCATTTCTTTCTGAATCTTTGTCACTTCGTACTTTGTTGAATCCTGTTAGTTGTATTAAACACCAGAGAGCATGCAATGTGTAACTATCACACATAAAATATACACACAGGTGCTAGGTCAGTGTTGCAGTTGAACAACTACTACTGAGTAAAGTTGGGAAAATTACTTGCATTTGCAATGAGAGGTGGTTAGAGCAGAGAACGATAAGTGGCATTTTGTGCCAAAATCAGCCCCAAGTTGCATTATTCCGCATGATCTGAATAAACATTACCTCAGTTGGACCACTACACACCAACACTCAATACAAATAGGTTCACTTGAACCCAGGAAATTACCCAGGTGCACCACCAAATCACTGAATCACACATGAGAAATGGCAAACTTGTTGCCAGCAGATACTGAGTCACAATAGTATTCATTTGGAGTCATGTTCTGTCCACCTTGTAAATTTAAGTCCAACATGTATTCTCCTGTTAGCTCTGACTTCGGTCTCCACCAATTCTTGAGAGGAATATTTGGCTCCTTAGCTGCTAAAGGATCTGCTACTTTCACTAGCTTGCCACTAACATTGTCCGTCTATCATTTGGTGCTGAGAATGTGGCAGACGGTTGGTTTTAAGAGTGTTTGCTGAAAAAATTTGCCTGCTGTGATGAAGATTTGAGACTGAAAATGTACAGTAGCCTCAAGTCACAGACTTAACACAAAAACACTGAGCTGAGAATACGCTGTAAAGCTCTGAAGAACTGAGGGGAACAGCAAAAAAAAGGTGATGGTTTTCTGAGGATTCATTTGCGACCCATATCACATTACAATTAGCCATTTCATCCATTGATTAAAGATACTGATTATAGCCACTTCATTACGATTAGCTTTATGAATGTATATTGACTTGTATGACAATACATGATTTGAGAGATTATAGACTACAGTGTGTCTGATTCCGGTGGCTAAGAACTGAGGAGTATGATTTATGTTCTCCTCTATTCTACTGAACTATACAAAGGAACTCTCCACCTTGACCACTCTATTAAAGTAAGAAGCCAAAGTTATCAATCGAGGCGGTGAAAGGAGGGGTTGTCTTCACAACAAGCCATGCTATCTCAGCCTAATGGATCATACTATGCTGCAGAGAGCAAAAGAGAGAGAGAGAGAGACAGAGACCGAGTGAGTGAGACAGAGAGAGGAAGATGTTGCTTCTACTGTATGGTTTTGACTGATTATGCATTTTTTTTCTTAAGCTATTCATAGAAGATAGATTCATCATTCCAATTTGTCAAGCTAGCAAAGATTTCAATTAATTATGTGCAGCGAAAGACTGGGTGTATTAGGCCTCTCTGTCAGCACTAGTCTGAGTCCCCATTTACCGGACTCAAAATAAAGAGGTATCAGAGAGGTGCTTGGATCCACCAGTAATTAATTTGATGAATGCCTTAGCGGCACAAATAGTGGCAGCCGTGCATCTTTTCATCAGACACCGGCAGCAGTCTCCATGCTCGGTGCTAATTTGAAGGGGGCAGCTCATCTGTATAGTGGATGTGTTTGTGGCGGGGACTATTCCTCAACCCATGTACTCACAGCCTCCTGCTGTCCAGACAGTGTGTGGGGGCCTTATGTTTTCTGTCAACTTTGTCCTTGTGCCAAGCAACTTGCTCCACTTAGTGCCCAGTTTTTTGACTTTGTGACTTGAACTTGATAATGGGGGGCCTGCTGGATTAATGGAAGGTGCAGTCATGTTGTTTCCTGGCTGCTGCTCTTGTGGTTTTCCAGACACCAGTGCTGGTGTAATGACCATCATATCATATACGGTACCTGGCAGGTGTGAAACTGATAAACATTGTGATGAAAACTCCAATCTGATGAACTACCAATAATCCATTAAAGGAAAATGTCTGATTACAATCTTAAGGGATAAGGGTGCATCTACACAATGATAGATGAAGTAGGTAACATGGAGGGAGGTGTGATTGGGCCAATCTAAAATGATGGATCATATTATTGTTATTAGGTGAAAGCTTCAATGGCAGCTATTTGTGATGCACACCGTCAATGTCGACAGGAGCCTCGGCCGAACAAAGAAATAATTGGACTGGTGCCACATAATTCAGGTTCATATTTTCACAAGTGGGGGAACCTCATTATAAATCAGGTCAGCCACTGATACAAGACCATAAATCAAAGAAAGACATAGCTCGAACAATTAGATAATTACTAGACCACCATGTCACCACTGCTGAGATGTTTTCCTGTGCCACTGAGGGGGAGCGGACAGAGTAACGAATGGCACTAAGAGCCCACAAATATACTATCTGCAGGAAAGCAGCAGTGGAGAAGAGATGAAGATTTAAAAAAAACAAAAAAGGTGATATGAAAAGTAAATGTATTAAAGTAGGACATGTTTTGAATGGTGGTCTGATAATTAACCTTTAGCAGCAGTTGCTGTTGTGGTTCAGATATAAACTCTCGCTACTTTTAAGTTTGTGTAAATGATTCAACTGTCACCTTTGGTCAGTCACTAAAAAAATCTGTCCTCTGATCATACCTAAAATTGATGATATACATGGGGCTCTTCACTACATGATTGCGTGGACTGCCACTGACCCCTAGTGTTGCTCAAACATTCAGTTTCACTGCTTGAACTACAGTATGAAAGCCTGTTACTCTAATTATATCTACGGCCCTTGATTACCCCTAGGCAGGGAAGCTGCCTGAAATCCAGAGGCAGGGGTCCAATTGACCCCAATTGAAAGTGTCATTTCACAGGATTGCCAAGTTGGAGATGCTCTTGCAGCCCAGAATAAGCGGATGTTAATTCAATGTTCCTCCTCAGCTTCATTGTTTGATATTCGAGCAGCTCTTCCACTCTGCCGACCTCTGCAAGGCTGGGCGGGTGCAGAGCTGCCTGTGCTGTTTCTTGTGTCAAACCAGAGTGCAAGGAAGCTCCAACAGCAGTCAAAAATTGAGGTCACAGCACAAGAGTGAACCAACTGGAACAGATTGTTGTGGAACCTCCAGGCTTTTGCGGACACGTGTTGATCCCAGCACAGCATGTCCTAGCTTTTACCTTCCCAACCCCGTCTTCACGACTCTCTTGACAGCAGCTTATGATAGCAGGAATACCCAGGCCATTCAACTTTACAGCTGCTTTTCATCATCACTTGTAAGGAACAGGTCCATGTGTAAAATACTTGACAAAAATCCTAATAATCAATTGCCAATAATCAAATGTTAGACTAAATGTCTTTTAATGGTACAGAATTAAATGTATTCCAATATTAAGGTTCATCAATGGAAATATAGGAGCATTACTGCATTTAAATAAAAAAATGAAAACATAATTTCTGAGATATCTGCTGCAGCCCAAACACCCTGGAGTTTACCCATTAATGGTTTATTAACCAAGAGGGATTCTTGTGCATAATCAGGGGCTAATCTGCATTTTCTCTTAATATTTCTCTTCACCATTTTAAGAAGCATTTAACGCACTTTGGAGACTGTATACTACAGCAGGAATGAAGACAAAAACTCCAGGTGTGAAATCAGTTTGTTAGTCAGTTTGGGATTTTTACCATTTAAAATTGTCAGAAACAGACCAAATTACCTGTATCCAAATTTAAGTCTGTACACTGCATGTGTATCAACAAAAAATTAGGGACATTCATGCTGGTAGTATCACATGGCAGTTGCTTTGGCCTAAGCTTTCTCAACACAGCTGAACAAAATGTAAATGTCTCATTAGATCATTGTCTCTAAAGCACTTTAAATAGATATTAAAGCCGCTCTGCATAAGCCCCATCTGTTCTACTACATATCCCCATGGAGGACAGGCAGTGTTTTAAGGCACAATTGATCCTTTTATAATGTCATGACCATCGTGTGACCCATAGCAGGGGGTGTGTTTTATGTAGAGGGAGTGGCTTGATTCCAGACACACACACACACAAACACACATCATGTTAAGAGAAACTAGAAGAATGTGTTAAAGGTCTAATGATGGATGATGGGAGGGGGACAGGTATGACGTCTCAGTTTTATTCAAAGTGTCGTCTTGTGTTAACTGGCTACATTTGGCAACGTTTCTGACATTCTGTCATTATTGTCACTTTACATGAGAGCTGGGGCAGCAAAGAGGGAGCACTGACAGCAGATTGACCCCAGATGCTGTTCATTTGATTGATATCTCTACAGACAATGATCCTTTTCTGCACTGCAGTGGTGGTTACATAGGGAGGCGATGGGAGGGGGCAAATACAGGAGAAATGTCACACCAGGGAAGTCAGCGAGGCGTAAAGCCCTGCCTGACGAGTGCAGGGTCAGTGGCTCCTCTCTGCCCCCTTTGTGCCCTGGGTAAAATGATCTAAGTGGCTCTGGACCTCTGCCACCGATCCGCTGGAGTACAGGAGTCAACCGCGTAGGCATGGCAGAGTGAAGGCTGGCAAAGGATTAGCTGGTAAAACTGCAAGTAGTGTGTTATTGCTTAGAGGACAAACTCATTCCTTTATTGGTGGTTTCATTCTATGCTTTTCCATAACTATGACATATTCTTATAAGATGCAAACTCTTTACATGATTGTGTCAATAAGTAAAGCAACTGGTGCATTTCACACTACATATATAGAAGTCCTCGTGATGCTGACGGTGGTTCTTTATTTATAGCTGAGCAGTTGAGCCTCCCAGATGATGAATAAAGGGGAGAGGTTAAGATTACATTGTTCTGGTAAATTACTTGCACAGAATGGCTGCAAGGCAGAAGCCATATCAGCGGATATATCCTTAAAGACTGCAGCACGGAGCGTACAATATGTCTGAGCTAGCTTCTAGTTGTAAGCTGTCTGTGTTTGATGATTGTGATCAACCTGCGCTAATACCGTCTCTGTCTCTGTTCATTTAGGGAAGCAGAGACTGCAACACATGCACGCAAAAACAAACGGCTTCTTTTCTCTCACTTTGCTCTACTGATGTCTAATGACAGCATCCATGCATTTATTTAAATCTAGTTGTCTAGGAAAATGTTGGCACTACACGTTCTGTGATAATCAATTTATGGTAATTTACTGTACTTTTATAAATTATGCAAGCCTAGGGATTAATGTGAATGAAGTCAATATGTTTCAAAATTATCTAAAAAGGTTTTCATGGATGAACAATTAATGAGTAAAGTATCCTCATCTAGATTTGTTTGTGTCAGAGGGAGCAAGTGTGGCAAGCTCGTCACTGTGCAGGGTAATAAGGTCAATGCAAAAAATAACCCACAGGCACATTTCCCAGCAAATGTGGAGAAACACACACACGCACACACGCACACACACACACACACAAGTAAACACACACACGCACATACAAACACACACCACTGTCCCGGCCTTATGTTGCAGAATCCAAACCAATCGAGTCAATTGCCAGAAAACATGACATGACCTTTCAGATTCACTGAGCATCAACCGTGAGTGGGACTGGCGTGCTTTCCGTTTCAGCGCACCCTCTGCCCCTCCCGCCCACTCCGTCACCCCCAGGGCCCTAAACCCTCCACAAATAATTACTCTCGGTGGAGTCTGTACTCCACAAGACAGAGCCAAAAAAACTTGACTCTGATCTTGACCCATACTTAGGGTACTCTCACTATTAAATCATCCCTCACAGGGGTTTTACTATTTGAACAATTCAGTCACCATAAATTGAAAATGAGTAAGGTCAAGTTCAAGTTCACATTCTATTCCAAATACGTATTTATGTTATGGACCATACAGCATCCAAAGTATACACTCACTTTATTTTTTTATAAAAGGTAAGCTGTGTAGGATTCCTATTAACTGTCATTTTTTAAACAAAATGTCAAATGTCAATTGTTGTATTGAGCACAAGCTCCTCTATTGGCTTTGTGGCTTAGTGTTATGTTTTGTTTTCTTTTTGCAAGGAATATAACCTCAAATCTCCCAAATATCATAAGTGCATTTTTAAGTTTGAGTTGTACATGGTGAGATGCACAGTGATGCAGATTTAAGTCACAACACAGATGCAGACTAGGCAGGGATGGCCTCCCTCCTAAAAGCCTTTTTTTACCGCCTTGAAATGAATACACATCACTGATGTAATATGACTACCACCTACTGGTTGAGAAACACATTCTGCCATTCAACCCTCCTGTCTCTTTCAGTACATTTGGATGTCACTGCCTTACAGTGCAAGACATAATCATAGTCTTACCAAAAATTTTATGGCATACATATATGCCTATAGGAGTTTTTTAGGGCCAAGACACAAACTGAGTAGGGTTAGGGTTAAAAGTGAAAATCCACAGGTCAGTGCTCTCTGATGGACACACTATGAAATGGAGATAGGGCTTCTTAATTACCTCAAACCTAGTTTGGGATTTTCAAGCTGTTGTTACCTAAATGTACAACTATACAGATATATCTTCAATAAGCTCATTTCAACAGAGATATCGATGATATATTGATGATACTGTGTTATGTTCTCTAACTTTCTGTTTACTGTCAAATATATTTTCTGGTACATTTTATAGCATGGTTAAAGTTGGTAACTATGTACAACAAACCAAGCAAGAGAGAAGCACAATGTTCCCCTTACACAAGAAAAGTTGGATTCATTGGCATTATGTGCCCCATAACCTTTAATTTTCAGGCAGAAATGTGACGAAGAGTCAGTAGGATAGACAGGATGACAGGATTTTCTACGTATAACTACAGTACTTTTTTCCTCACATAAGTTACCCTGATCCACTCCTCGGCTTTTCTATTCACACAGCCACCGTTTCACCTATGCTCCGGCTCTGATACTACCTATGGTGGCGCATTACAGCTGCAGTGAAACTTTCCCCATTCTCTGCATCTGAAACTTTCACACAGACGGCGATGCAGAGATTCCCGTACTGAAAGGGCAATGTGAATTGGGCTACAGTCTCAGTTTGTATGGTATAAATTACATTAATGACAAATTCATTAATAACTAAAAAACAGTTTTGCTCAAGGAAAATAATATAATCCAGGGGGTATTTTTCAAGTAGAATGTGCATGTGTTTATATTTTAAGGAGTTAAAATCCATATGGTTGTCTGCATGCTTTTGTCCTCTGTCTGTTAGCATAGTTGTCACACATCATGAACACTAGTTCTGGTCCGTAAGGAAAACCAAAGCATGGGCGCAACCAGCGCCAGATTTGTAACACATTATACATTTGTAACTGCCGAGATTTGCAATCACAGCTTCATTAATAGATTTGTAAATATATATATAACAGATGCCAATAGCAGACAGAAACGTAGTGACCTGGGGTATTCCCACTATTTTGACCCTCCAGGGTCAGGGTTGTCTTTCAGAACATTATCATTATTAGACCAAAACAAACACATCACAAGCTACATCACAAGCTACATCACAATACTACTTATATATTTATTGATATACCATTTGTTTTTGTATGTTTACATGTATTTCTGTCAAATTCTGTAGTTTCTGAATTCTAGCAGAAAATGTCCAAAATGTCAGGGGTCAAACAACCAGGTTGAGGCAGTGAGTGAACTAATTCCTGATTTGTACCACCGTTCTGCATGGCAGCACCTGATAAAATCATGGATCAATGAGGATTGTAGCTACTGACACTCAACAGTGAACTTAAACAATGTCATAATGGTTAGTCACTGAGCTGTAACTGAGAGCCTGTTACTCACCAATGCTCAAAACTGCCCTCTTCACAATTCAGTTGAGCAAAACTGAATCTCTTTGTGTGCTCAAGATATTTAAAGCATAAGCCCATTTTACTGCTGAGTTTACATAGATTTCAATCAATTTAGCAAGTGACAGTAAGTTTTGGTCTTGGTATGGCTAAACTATTGTTTACTTTTGTATGACCTTTTCAAAGCATACGTACTTTCAATGATTGATTTTCTATCTGCTTGTCAACTATTGTCTTCTGTTCATTTCACAACAGGATTAAATATGTCCCCTTTACTTTGACATCTCCATCCATACATCCATACATCCATCTTTTCTGAATTAGTTTAGAAAAGATTGAAATATGAAATAATCTACATATTAAGCAAAAATGTATATTCTGTCCAGTCACAGTAAACAAAGTGTCATCTAAAATGGAACAAGCCATTATGAGCAATAACTCCTGCATGCAAATTCCTGCACGCAATCAGACATGAGCTCAAAAGGTATCACACAAAGATTATAAATAGTAAATTACTTGCAAAAAGTATTGCATAAAGAACACTACTTTTGTGGCCACAGTGTACAACCATTCTTTATACATACAGATAAAAAAATGGTGCAAAGGTCAAGGATTCTGATCAGTGTGTTTTCTTATTTGCCTTTATTGTGACTGGCTTCTCTGTTGTCATCTTTCTTGCAAAATAGATTTAAAGCCTGCTATGGTACAAGGTCAAGCACATTTAACCCTAAACATTTAGCTTATTCCACTGTCACATCTGCATCATCAAATTAGTGTCAAGCTTCTTTTTCCCCCCTGAGAGGGCAAACCACTGTGACACACAGCAGGGAGGATCCAACAAGTCTCTTTTCATTTACCTCAAAATGAGGAAGGCAGACTGATGTGGGGCCAAAAGTCTTAATACAACAATCTTATTTCATGGATGATACTGCCCTTTCCCCCCTTTGTGTGCCTGTGAAGTTGATTTGAAGTCATGGTTAGTCCTTTTGATACGCAGCTGGGTCAGACCAATTTGCCACCTGGTGAGGAGGGGGAAGTAGGGAGGTACATTTTTTAATTGTCAGGTCACTTGGTGCAGGGACAGAAGATCCTTTGGGCACATTGTCTGTCTTTGTGTGAAGGACCAGCCATGTGAAATCCCCCACCTCATTATGAGAGCGGGAAGATTAATTGACCAGTTCACTAACTGGCAGCCTCAAGACTAGATCAACTTAGCAAGGGAACTCACCAATTAAGACTGGACTACTGCACCTTTTCTAATACCAAGAGTAATCCTTTTATTATCATTAGTCTCTGTATTCCTGTGAGGAAGATCAAGGCTAAGTTGCCCTTTGTCAAAGGCACAAAAACGACTAAAAGGTCTGACAGGATGATATAATGCTTGTGGTAGCATGGGTTTACCGGAGAGCACAGATTAATAAGGTTGCAATAAACATGCATTTGCATGAGCTAATCAATTTGATTAACAACACTGTGACGGAAATGGTCCAAATCAGTCATAAATTTCAATGCAGTGGGTTATATATTTTTTTTTTCCAAAGAGATACCAGGTTTTTCCCACTTCCTAAATATTGTAATACTTTAAACAAACTTCATACATTATACAGACTTACTATTTGACAGATACATGAATTTCATTCAATCTTTACAATTCCTCCATTACATCCGTTGCCAGGACTACAGCCCTAGTTTATACTGTACATGAAATTGGTTAACCCTAAAATGTTAACCCATAACAAACACAACTGCTGTGTGTGTGTGTGTGTGTGTGTGTGTGTGTGTGTGTGTGTGTGTGTGTGTGTGTGTGTGTGTGTGTGTGTGTGTGTGTGTGTGTGTGTGTGTAAAAACAAAAACCCTGAGGCAATTGGTTTCACAAGCAGCTGAATTCACACCTGTGTGTTTTAAAAAAGCTGCCATGATGAAAGCTTTTCAAAACAGCTTTAAAGTCTTCACAGAGCTCAAGAAAGTGCACATCATATAAGGCATATCAGGCGCAAAACACTGTTTATATTATTCAGTAGAGGGGTCGATGTTGTTATACCACAATGTGTTACGGTTAAACTAACCAGAGGGGATGGATATGTCATGACCACAGAGGTGTCAGAGATCTGGTGCCAACACCTGTCGGTTCCCAGGGAGCTTGCATCTTCAATAACAATACTGACTTTGACATAAAACATACAACACATCCGTACATATACACATACTCAAATACACACACAGTCTCGCTTTGTCTTTTGTGTACACACAAATGCTTTGAGGCGGGACAGAGCGCTGAGAAGATGTCATCATCACTCTCTTCAGGAGGCCATTATGGATAGGAAGCTAATATGCCGCACAGATATTCCAGCATCTTTTTCACCAACGGCTACATATCCCTTGTGGGTGATCGGTAAAATTGGTTGACATTTTTCTGGCTCCAATTAACCTTCGATTTGACTCTCAGTTTTGCCTGTCTTCTTTTATTGTCTTCTTGAAATAGTGGCAAAGGGATAGCACAGTTGGAAACAGTGCATTGTTTCCTGATGTTGACCATTTCCTTTATTTTTGGCCTAATTGTTCCCTTTCCCTGTGGATGACCACCAAATGGAGAGGAGATGTACTTCATCAGTAGGTCATGGCATTATCTACAGAAGGTTAATATAGGACTGCTCTTTATTGGATAGTATAAAATACCTAGTATTACACTACATAATAATATCAAAAATAATCATTTTGTCCTTTTGTGTAAATTATGTTTTTTTTTCTTTAACCTTGACATAATATAATACTTGAGTCTTATATTATCTCTATAGGTCACGAGGAATTCTATTTTATCTTAAGCTAGTTGTTGTTTAATGGGTCAGTGTAACCTGTGTATGTCAGGATTACAGCGATTAAAATCATGTGTTTAGCTCTATAGCACCCCTCCCCCATGTCGCTTTTTCTATCCTTTGGTTCATTCAGAGTTCATCGACTGCTTATTTTTCTCAGATTTGACAATTTCCATAGTCTTTCATTCTTTACACTTCCTCCTTTCCTTTACGTCACCAAATCTTCCCAAATGAGATACCAGTGTTTTCTAGACAATAAAACAAAATGAGGAATGTACTGGTTGAGAGGATTATCTCAAATTACATCACCTAAAATAAGAGTCTGGATCCTAGCCCAACAGTGAAATCAACGAAAAAACGAAGCTGTCACACAGGGCACCTTCTCCAACATTCAAAACTAGAAAGACTTATGTGAAGCTTAATTGCTTCCAATTTGTATTATGCTCAGCATTTAAATGTAAGCCTGTCAGTGTATGACAGATGTTCATATATGGGTGTGTATCTCTTCCTTGGCAATTCAATATAAATTAATTGTACCGCTCATATGTCAACTGAAGCATGTTACCAGATGGACTTCTTTCTTGTTTTTTTAGTTTTTATAATTAGAGTCCAAGATATATAAGTGTCCATGTTTATAACGGGGAGCTAAAATTCATTTAACATTTTAGTAACAGGGTTAGGGTTATGGGGTTTAGTTTTGTGATGGGGATTGTTTTAATACATACATACAACTGAGTTTTACATTAAGAAACAGTTACAAAAAGGTTTGTGTATGCTGCTGTTTATTATCATTCTCAGAAAGAAGGAAAATTAGAATGGGTGTGTGTGTGTGTGTGTGTGTGTGTGTCAAGGGTGGGGGGTCTTATGATAA
>JARJLU010003765.1:0-19740 GCA_030272975.1 Sparidentex hasta
CACAACCACCACACAACCACCAAACAACCATCACAAAACACACAACCACCAAACAACCATTACAACATACACAACCAACACACGCAACCACCACACAACCCTCACACAACCACCACAACACACAAACCTCACACAACCACCGCAACACACACAACCACCACACAACCACCAAACAACCATCACAAAACACACAACCACCAAACAACCATCACAACACACACAACCACCACACAACCACCACACAACCCTCACGCATCGGGTCATATTAGGATAAAAACCCCGATCCGCTGTGGTCGACCAGAACATGTGCAGAGAAACGAGAGAACAATGTGTCAGAGTTCCACCTGACACACTGGGATGTGAATAAGGTGGTCGGAGTCAGACTCTGGACAAAGATCCGGATCAGAGCAGTGAGCTGGATCCGTTCTAACATGATGAGCAGCACCGCCTCAACACGCTGCTCCTCCTCATAAGTCCATGTTTAAACTTTGTCCAAGTCCAGAGACGTCTTCTGACGCTCACATCTCTGGATTGGTTTGTGTGTGTGTGTGTGTGTGTGTGTGTGTGTGTGTATGTGCGTGTGTGTGTGTGTGTGTGTGCGTGTGTGTGTATATGTGTGTGTGTGTGTGTGTGTGGGTGTTGATCTGTGAGGTCTCCTCATTGTTTCTCATCTCTGGCAGCAGAGACAAAGTGAATGTGAGAATTATGCAGGTTTATTGTGACTCTGGTGTTTCATCACTGCTGCTGTTTGTTGTCGTTGGTCTCATCCTCTTTTTGTTTGTGTCACCTCCTGCCTTCCTCCTCCTCCTCCTCCTCCTCCTCCTCCTCCTCCATCAGTCCTGGATCTCCTCCTGAGGCGTAAACACACAGAAACAAAGACTGAGCTGCTCTTATTGTGTGTCTGCAGCCACAGCGTTGGTTCACACACACACACACACACACACACACACACACACACACACACACACACACACACACACTGAGTTTAACCAGCAGGAATAATGTGAACACAGAAACATCATCACAATCTGACACACCGACGTCAAGAGGACGCGTTCAGGAGGAGACGAGAGGAGGAGACGAGAGGAGGAGACAAGACGAGGAGATGAGAGGAAGAGACGAGAGGGGGAGGAGCTGCAGGTAATTAATACATTTGATTGGAGAAAAAAGATGATATTAAATTAAGAAATCTATAGAAGTGCTAAAATGTTTTTTGTTCAGTAGAGAACATGTAAAACAAATGAAATCACATATTATTCAATTCAGTCAAAAAATACACCAAGCTTTCATCTTCATCTTCATCTTCATCTTCATCCTCTCAGTCGAAGATATTGATCAGCATCAGTATTCTGTTGTCAGTGTTCTGGTTCTGTCCAGCAGGCTGATCGTCACGCAGCCCTGAGCAGCAGCTGGTCTATAGATTCTGTCAGGATCACACTCTGACATCAGCCTCCAGAACCCGTCCAGACCTGCAGGACCAGCACCAACCGATGGGCCGTCAGCTGGTTCTGAACATGTACTGATTGTTTTAGCGCTGCGCTGTGACATTAAAGCTGCTCGCTGATTGGTTGAGACTGATCACATCCTGTTGTTTAGGATTTTCACATTAATCACATCAAACCTCAGATGTGATGATGTCACGATGACATCACGGCCTGTGTGGACCTGGTCGTCTCCGTCCAGATGTGTTCCTGCAGCGGTCCAACATGTCTGAACGTGTCTCCGTCTCTACCTGACTGAAGACTGAAGACAAGCCTCCTCAGTCCTCCCCCCTCCCCCTCCTCCCCCCGCCGCCGACCGTCACAAACAGTGCATTGTGGGACGGCAGAGAGGCGGACAGTGTTGGTCACAGCTGCGTGGACACTGACGACGCTGTAGGGACACGGCCTGAAGAAGACCACTGTGTCCGCCAGAAGTCTCCTCATCAGAGACAATAAATGAGACGAGTCGCTGCAGACGCACTGAGGAGGAGCTGTGTGCCCATAAAACTGAGTTATTGATCAGTGATTGATCGTCTGATCAAGACAAACAGAACGTCACTTAAATAAATCTGCACTGATCATGACGTCTTCACGCTCCGTCAGCTTCACAGTTTTGGACATTTTACTGTGAAATGTTGAAAGAAAACGTCCAAACTTCACTTGAAGTTGTTTATTTTAGTTCAGACTGTTACACACATATTTATATTCATCTGCCAAAGAAGGAAAGTTCACCTCTAACCTCAGTTTAACACCTGAACGTACCCCATGAATTGATGACGTCACTACACTGGAACCAATCAGGGGTCAGGATGAAAGTGACGCCTCCTGGTCACAAACACTCAGTGTTATGAAGTACACAACAGTCACACTGGAGTCTCGTTACAACATCACTTTGGTTAAAGTGAAGGACTCAAGTGGTCTCAACCAGGAGGAGCGTCACAGCTCCCGGTCGTTGCTCTGCGCAGAAGTCCATTCACTTTTTCACAGATTTAAGCCACTGAACTCTTCCAGTAAGTAAGGTGACAAGTTCTCAGCAGTCACACTGGAGTAAAGTTACTGTCAGAAGCACCTGAACAATCTCGTTTATCTGACTGATGATAAATAAAATTCAGTATGTGCTGCTGGTTCTGATGCAGCATGTAATCTGTAAAGTAACTAGAGACGAAGGTCTGAGTTTTATTTACCTTAACGTCAAACTGAAAACACTGTTTTATTTTAATGTGATTTTAATCTGAAGGTTGATGTAAAAACATTAAAACGTGTTTTTATCTTTTCCGTCTTTTCACTGTTAATCTCTCTCAGATTTACGATTCTTCTTTTTATTCTTTGTCTTCTCGTGTTTTGTGTATTCCGATCGTTCTGCACCAAAAATCAGAGGAAGAACCTTTTATGTGACAATAAACCCGGTTCTGGTTCTGATTTTATGCAGCTCAGATCAGAATAAGACGAGTTTAAATGTTTAAATGAAGTTGAGAAGAGAACAGACTGACACTTCTGATTCATTGATATCTTCCATCAGAACACCTTCCTGTGTGTGCGTGTGTGTGTGTGTGTGTGGCGTGACGGATGAGTGTGTGATGTGTGTTATTGAGGTTTTATCTGATGTAAATGATATATTGTGCTTCAGTGCGGCGGCAGCAGATTATCTCGGAGCTCGACAGACAAATATCAGCCTCACGGTTTGTGTTGATGAAGAGATTTGTATATGTGTGTTTGGGAGGCTTTGATGTGGGTGAGGAGGGGAGGAGGGGAGGAGGGGAGGAGGGTGAGGAGGCCTCGGGGCTCCTCAGTCAGCGGAGGAGGAGGTGGGGGAGGAGGGGGGAGGAGGAGGGGGAGACAAAACAAAAAGGCACGGAGGCTCGGAGACATTACATAAGCACTTAGCTGCATGAATATTCCTGAAATACCTGGCATTAGACGAGCCTAATCTGCTTACAGAGACATTATGGGATGCACTCTGCCGCTGTGACAGGTGTCTCTGCATTAGGATGAAGATTATCAGGCTGCATGCTGCACTCATCTTCAATAAGAGACAGACAGGAGCTGAGGGGACGCTAATCCACGCCGAGATTCAAGAGATACAGCAAACAATGCGGCTCCAGCATACATCACAGACATCATACATTATACATCAGCTGAATACATTATGATACAGCACGCTGCACATGTATGTCGTGTGTGTTTGCAGATGTTTAACTGTCCTTTCTTTCCTCTGATTGTGTTGATTTTGGACTTTAAAGCAGATCTAAAAAAGATGAAGTCCATCAGGAGGGAGACGAGGTTTGGACTTCAGGTGGAGCCGAGCAGGTGTGATGCAGAGCTCAGGTGTGACTGAGTGGACGAGTCGCAGGTGTGCAGGTGAACTGGCAGCAGGTGGGAGACGAGACAGAGATACAGAGATACAGAGATACAACTTCTCACTAACTAACTACAACTTGTTCTTTGTCTGAAAACTAGATACGACCTGATGTGAGTCACGTCGGCTCTGAAGCTTCCGGTTCTCGTTGGTTTTCTGTCGGAGGCGGTTCAGGATCAACGTGTTCGCAGAAATAGCTGAACTTCTTTAACATGGCATGACTTTTGTCACACAGATGTTCAGATTACATTTGTTGTTGCATGTGAACGCCACACCCTGTTAATCCCATCACACGTGAGCAGAGGGAGGAACTGCTGTGGATGAAGCCGCCTCGCAGACTTTGGGTTACGAGGCGATCAGTCTGGGCGGGTTTCAGGCAGTCGCACGGTCAAACGGCGACCTGATTGACGGCTCTCTCACGGATGTTTTGAGCTGTTTATGGTCACATTTCTACAGGGAATTACCCAGAGTTCATAGTGTTGAACGTTAGCCACAGGGTTGCCATGGGTTACCAGGGGACGCCTGGAAACATTTTTAAAAATCGGTGCTAATCCAGACGATGGCGCTCTGAAACCTGTGATCGACGTCATTATTCTGTTTTTATCCACAGAGAGAAATATTCTAAATCCTCTCACATTTAATATTTTACTAAAAGACTCATGACATTAAATCTCTCAGTTTATTAAACAACAAAACAATAAAAACCTTTTGATACGACATGAAACCTCCGACTGAACGTGTTTCTGCTGTTTTGTTGTTTTGATTATTACACATTTTAAAATGTTAAATTAAAAGTGTCAAACAAACAAAGGTCGTGAGTTTTCCTCTCCATCACTCATCACAACACCGTCTAAAGTTCCGACTCCAACAGAATGATTTTATAATTCTTCTGCAACCATCACTTCAATACATCCACCAACATCTGTGACACGCAGCAGGATGAGAGTCACATCCGACACAGGACTTTGTGTAAAAACCCACAATTTTTAAAATACATAAAACAACCAAATATGTAGTAAAACATCCAGAACGGACCAGAAATGAGCAGTAACATGTGCTCATGTGACACTTCTAACTAAAGTGTGCAGATGAAATCAGGATCCAGTTTTCTGATTCACATAAAAACAACACCGGGACGGGAGCTGTGCTGAGCTGAACATGATATTTGGATTTGGGATAATAGACAATAATCCGTGTCTGTTCCAACATATTTCATGCCGTGACCTTTTTAATACACAGCGATTTACGGAGTGTGTTATTGAGCAGCATGTGACGGTGGATGGAAATCCCCTCTGAGAGCAGAGACACCTACAGAGAGGCAGTCAGGAGGTCAGCGCGAGGCTCGAATCAGACGGGACAACAGCTCTCTGCACGCATGATGTGTCCCTGAACACATCACGGGCAGCAGGAAGTGAACGCTGCACAGCCACGTGTGAGGATGACTTCATCACATCAACGTGAACGTGAACGTGAGCAGGAGGAAACAGTACACAACACCACACAACATGACACACGACAACATGGTACGTTAATAAACAGAGGAAAACCTCGACTGCTAACATGTTAACTGTGTTGCTCCTGCAACCTTTAGCATGTTAGCTTGTTAGCAACATGTTCAGCTTGAGAGCTAAGTTAGCACAGCAAACATCTCAGCTAAACATCTCAGGGGACAGACATGCTGGATGAGTGTGTGGTGAACATACAGAGATCTGACGCAGCTCACAGGTCCAGTTTGTACCGTCAGAACAGGGTCGTCGGGTCGCGGTTGGACCTCCTGCTCGTATCTGTCAGGAGTCTGTTCTCCAGGCAGGAGACCTGGAGATGACCGCCGTTTGATTGACAGCTATTGGCAGCGTCTATGCCCGCCCTAGAGCCGACAACAGCCAACCAGTGACCCGCCCTCTGTTCTCTCTCCTGAACCAAACACACATGATGATTGACACATCATGTAACCAATAATATTTCAAATCCAGGGATATACAGTCAATATCAGTTTTAAGGCCTGAACATCCCACGATCGCTCTCTACTTTACCTGCAGAGTTACTTTGACTAAAGAAATAAAGAGTCTGATGCTCCTGTTACTCTCTGGGTGAATATTAACAGCTGCAAATAAACGTTATTCTACGAGCAAAGAGGCAAATTAATTCAATCAGTTTTTAAACCTGCAAAATTAAACTTATAGCAAACACATCAGTGTTTTATCTCTTAGCATCCGTTAGCTCACTGTGCTGCTCCATCCTGTCACCTGCTCAACATTAGCTTGATAACAAAAGAACTTGTGCAGCTTATTGTTCATCATATTCTTAAAGCAACATTAAAGGTGCAGGTTGTGGGTCACTTGTTAATCATGAACACACAAACTCACAATCGGATCTTTGAAGCGAGATGCTCGATTAGAACCTCAAAATTAAAGTGAGGTATCAGAGTAAACGTACTCAGTTATTTGCCTCCCGTGTCGATTTGTCTGACTGAATCAGCAGTAACAGTATATGATGTTTGTGTTGTGACCCGTGTGGACGGGTCCCGTCCCTCACGCCGCCCCCCCACCCCCCCGCCCAGGGTGTGAGGTGGTCATCAGGGCCCCTCAGTGTGTCGAGAACAAGGCGAACAGGGCGGCATTGATGGAGCGGGTCTGAACGGCAGCACATCTGGACGACGCTCAACAAGAAGCTCAGTGTGATCGGATCCCCCTGTTGCTTTATGAAATCAAACGCACATTCATAACTGTCCCCGATTCTCCTTTCACATCCAAATCGCCTCCTCGGGGGGCGACGAGGATCAAATCTTTATCTGTTCGCTGCTGAAAAACACATTTGTTTGTCTGCTGCTGAAGAGTGAGAGCGGATGACAACGAGGAGGCTGTTCGAGCAGCAGGAGAGCGTACAGTGATTAACTCTGTGCACACTGACGGACTCATCAGCAGCGACGAGCCGCTCAGCCAGCAGCGACGCGTCGGGTTGTTCAGACGCTTCTCGTCTCACATACGAATATCTGATGAGATCATGAGGTTAGTTTTCTGTTTGCACAGCAGCAGGAAATATGATAACAGAAATGAAACAGGTGTGATGACCTGAGACTGAGGCAGCAGAGCAAACCTGTGGAGTTAAACTAGAGAAGATAAAAGACGAAGGCGGTTGGTTTCATAAATATGTTCCCTGAAAGTTCCTTCAGTGAAAAATAAGACAAACTCATTAAATCTGATGCACTTTATATGAATATGATCCAGATCTTCTGCAAACACAGACGATAACTTCAGATCCAGGAGGTGTAAAGAAGTTCATCATGATCATAAAAACATTTCAGTCCACAGGATCCACACGTGTGTTTTCTCTGGCAGCTGTTGGACTTTCAGCAGCGCCATCATGAAGTCTAGTCGACCAATCAGACGAGAGTAGTGACTTGTTCTTCCTGCTGCAGATTCACGTCTGAGAGCAGGAAACATTTAAAGTTTCTGGTGGTGAAGTTCAGTGGTTGTTGTGTTCGGGGTCTGATGGTTCACTGACGCTCCGTGATGTGGAAACATTAAACCTGCAGGAGAAGCTGAACTGATCCTGGACCAGTTAATGGTCTCGGCCTGTGGGGTCGCCCTCCGAGGACCGATGTTCATCTACAGCCCTGCTGACAGGGGACACTGCAGGACCAGGACCAGGGGCCTCCAGGAGCCTCCAGGAGCCTCCAGGGGGGTCTGAGGGTCATTTAGTGAAACTTTATACTCAGTTTATATTTGCGTCACGTTCATGTTTCCACACAGACTCAGATCAGTGTGTCGTTCATAATTCATGTGTGAAGATTAAATCGGCTCCTGCAGGAGGAACATGGAGCGTGTTCTGATCCGAGTCCAGCCATGACAAACCGCTGAAGGACTTCTGAACCGAACAGTCCTGAGAAGGAGGCCGAGTGTCTCTGGAGCGACTCTCCTGCAGTCGTGTCATGGTTTCAGTTTGTGGTCGGTCCACTCGTGTCTGCTCACCTGTGTTCCAGGGTTCTGGTCCGTCTACAGAGGCCCTGAAGACCCAAACAAGACGAGTGTGACACCACTTCACATGTGAAGCACACGGAACACATCAGAACCATTTCAGCTGCTTTTAGGAGGAGAAGGAAGAGGAGGAGGAGGAGGAAGAGGAGGAGGAGGAGGAGCTGCTCATTAACATCCCGTCTCTGCGCTCGGCTGCTTCACTTAATTAGAGGAAGAGATTAACATCATTCAGGAGCTCCGCCTCCAACATGTGAGGCAGGTTAACACACACACACACACACACACACACACACACACACACACACACACACACACACACATGTTCCTACATCAATGAGCTGCAGCTGCTGGAAGTCCAACACGAGACAGTTTACATTGAGACTCATTCTGACATTGTGATAACGTTGTATTTATGTTGTGTTTACGTTGTGATAACGTTGTATTTATGTTGTGTTTACGTTGTGATAACGTTGTATTTATGTTGTGTTTACGTTGTGATAACGTTGTATTTATGTTGTGTTTACGTTGTGTTTACGTTTATCATTTTAACATTTGAATCCACTGTAACGATTCTTATTATATTTTCACTTTATTGGAAACTTTCAGCTTCTGTGTGTTTCTACAGAATGAATGTAAAAATATAATCTGTGATCATTTTAAAATTACAACAATTAACAGTAATATTACAGTAAATGATGGTGTATCACTGTAAAACTACAGTACTGTGTTGTTAAATGACTGAATGCTGAAATTCTCCAATCACAGTATTTACCTGTAATTTACTGGATACTGAGTTATTGTAATAATACAGTAGAAACAGTAAATGACTATTAATTCATATTAATTGATACATTTGATAATTTACACACAATAATTTAATGGTAAAATGATGTAATTTGTAATTGAACCATGAACATAAACTGAATCACAGTATATCTCATCCTGTAGATTTACAGAAAACATACAATTATTGTTACGAATCATCTTTACTGTAAATATGAATTATTATTAACCATCACATACGTTACAACACAATATCTTATATCTTATGAATGATATCGTTGACTGGTGGATGTAAAACGATGACGTGTTTATCATGTAGAACATTTCACACGTCACAGCTGTCGACCAAATGTTTCACCTCAGCATGTGACTCTGAACTCGGCCGTCAGACGTCTGGTTGTTCTGCAGTAAACTGTTGTTATCACGCAACACAACTCTCTGTACAGTGTTGTGTCTTCAGTCTGGCCCGTGTTCTCACAGCGTGGATCATATTCCTGTAAAAACAACACAAGTTTATTAAACTGCAGCACAAACTGTGACGCCACCCTCGACTGCAGAAGGCTGCGAGCGCACTGAGAGGTTTAATAGTTAATACTTAATAACTGTGTTGTTATTTTTGTGACGGTGGCTCAGCTTCTGTCTGTATTTCAGACTCTGTCTCTGTAACAGCTGATGTCAGCCGCTGGGTCATCAGAGGTCAAAGGTCAGAGTCAGTTTGGACAGACGGAGTGACACAAACCCTCAGAGGACCTTCAGTCAGCACCAGAGCTGAGTGCACCACTGGAGCCGTAACACCAGCGAACAGACACTTTTACTCCTCCAACTGCTGTCAGAGTCGTCACAGGAGAGATAAGTATAATTCTGGAGGTCTGACTGTTGAGGAGAGTCTCTTCTCTGAGATAACGTGGTGTAAACGCAGCTCGTCTCTGCGTCTGTCGGAGGCCGGACGTGCAGCTGGACGTCCTCCTTCACTTATCTTTTCCTGCAGGAGCCGACGGACCAACGACATCAGCTGCTTCACGGCTCCTCTGGACCACAAGTTCAGGTCTAAACCAGCTTAAAACATGACTTTAAACTCCTGATGATGTGATGTCACTTCCTGTTCTGTATGAAACAAACTGGTCCATCACTGAGACAAACAGACTCCATGTTGTATAAAACCACAACATTTGTTAATGGAGTCTGGTGATGTTGTGTTACTGGCTCTTCTTCTTCTTCTTCTTCTTCTTCTTCTTCTTCTTCTTCTTCTTCTTCTTCTTCTTCTTCTTCTCCTTCACATCAGACATGTGAACATGTGTAAAAACATCAGTCTGCTCCTTTAAAATGAGTTCACTGAGTGGCTTTACATCCTCACTCGGGGGGGTTTGGGGGGAGCTGTAAATCCAAAATGTACAAAAATAAAAGCCTATTAGTGGAGTGAAACATTTTGATCTATCAGATTGCAAATACAAACAATGTCAACACCCAAACACATCTGTTGGAGCTTATCTGCCTCCACTGCACTTAATATGCTCCTAATGCCGCCGCCTCGCCTCCCGCGGTCCACTTCCACTGCGAGCACTATTTATACCTTCACATGCTGCAGAGTGCTCCCACTCAGAGTGGATTTCATGCTTTAAGCTGCTCTACGTGAGCTCACCTCACAAACCTGCTCTCTGATACATTTCAGATATTTGTCCGAGTGGATAAAGAGTCGGATTTATCTCGTCCGTCCTCAGAAAATATCAAAATGAAGCGACGGCCGCAGCGTCCCATCAGCTCCCCCACCTACACATCGCTTTCATCAACCATCCAGCGTGCCGAGAGGCTGTGTGTCCAAACAGGAGTGAGTTTCATCATCACCACCACCATCATCATCATCGTCATCATCGTGATCCTGGAGCTGAACTGATACCTGAACACGCTCTGTTGGCTGCAGCTCAAACACTCAGAGGATTTTCATTTCAGGCTGTAAGAGGCTTTTATTTTTACACTAATACCAGATTTAAAAGGTAAAAAAAAAAAAAAAGAAAAAAAAACAATCTGCTGCCAGCGTTCACCTGATGATGTCATCCAGAGCCTAAACAAACAGGGGCATGATGGGAAAATCCGATCAGCTGGTGGAGAAATCAGCCAGAACTGACATGTGAGATATACACATTACATATGATATGTGATGTTTACATGTCCACATACTTTTGGCCATGTAATGTATAATTCAGACGTGTCCATTTATTTATGACACCCACAGGCCAAACTTCTGATGGATTGTATGTGGGTGAGACTTGCAGCTGTCCACATACTTTCGGCCATATAGAGTATTCATCTTAACAAGTTGGTTTAAGTTAAATCATCCACAACTCACTAAATATACAGAATTATAGTATATCATACATTATATATTCAGATATGCAGTTTTCAGCGCTCACATGTGGAACCAAGTGTGTTCTGCGTGTCTCCTGTGTGTAGCAGGCTCCTGATTGGCCAGCGGTCTTGAGGTGGAGGTTGTATCTCCACCTGTTTCTCTGTGTATTAATGCAAATATTAATACATGCAGCCCAAAGTATTTTGACAACCTTTAGGTGAATTGCAGTTTGAGTTTTAGAATAGATGTCCACATACTTTTGGCGGTGTAGATTTACTAATTCAAATGAAGGCAGTTTGAATTAAGACAGGAGCGTCTATACAGACAATGTGGCCAAAAATATGTGGACATCTATCAGGGCCAACCTATAATTGATTTAATTTATGTGTGTCATTCATTTGTCCACATACTTTTGGCCATGAAGTGCACTCACACCAGCCTCAGTGTTACAGTTAATACACACCTGACATTAATTATATTTCCTTTATTTTATTAATCTCAACATGTCCTCTTTCATTTCATGAATGTATCTTATGATCATTTTGTCTTTAATTGTTGAAAAGTAATTTAATAAACTTCGTTCTATGAGCAATAAATTATGTGTGTCAGAAAACAGCGTTATGCTTCAAGTCTTGTTGGTGTTGTTGGTTCTGAACACTGTCGCTGGTTTGTTCTGTTTTTATTGTTTCCTGGAGAAACAAAAACATCAACAAACAAATAAAGCAGATGAAACATTAAATAAACATGAGTGTGTCGTCGGGGAGGTTCAGGTTTGTAAATAAAAACACCTTTGTTTTCATTTCCCCTGGTCGCAGCAGCAGCACGCGCTCCTCTTCTCGTCTGTGAAACGATTTCAGGCTCAAACGGTGAAATTAAAAGTGAAGCATCGAGACAGACGAGCTGCTCACAAATCAGATTAGGAAATTGGGGCAACGTTCCCCCCCGAGAGGCCGACGCTCAGCTGGAAAAGACATCTGACACCACGGGAAACACACACACACACACACACACACACACACACACACACAAATATACAGTAACACAAACAAATACACACACCGATAAAAATACACTCACACACTCAGATACTGTAAATACAAATGAAAATACTCAAATATGCATAAAACACACAAAGAAACACGCAGATGAGTAAAACACCTCTGGAGGTGTGTAGTTTCAGTCCACTGCACGTCTGAGCTGCAGCTGAACTCGCTGTTTCAACCAAATATTATAAATAATGTTCCTACTTTTCCTCACGACTGACTCTAGAAAAATTTGTTCTTATTGGAAATGTAAAATAAAATGAATAAATAAAATTTGAAATATGTGACGAGGTGTTACAACTCGCTCAGGAAGAAAAAAAAACCCAAATGAGGAAAATTAGACGAAGATGGAACTGAAACTCTGCTGTCTGAGCAGAGGAGGCACAGCAGATGTGGACAGAAATATGTAGACAAAATCTAGGGCCAACACATTCACTGCTAGTGTGTGTCAACAATCAGGTGTCCACATACTTTTGGCCATGTATTGTTTTCAATCAAACAAGTTTTATTTATTCAGTAAGGCCAAATGTATGTGGACATCCTAATTGCCTGCATGTGTGTGAACATGTTGGATGTAACTTCCACCTTCGTCTTGAAACAGATCTGGAGTCAGTTTCCTTTCATGTCTTGTTTCTCTCACTCCTCCGTTAGTCCCTCGCTCTCCTCCACTCTGACGTGAAGAGATGAATATGCATCCAGCCGAACGTACCGACACATCAGACTGTAATCACCTCGCTGTATTTGCATATGATTCCAGGAGAGCAGCAGCAGCAGGAGTGTAGATTTATTCCCACTGAGCAGCGACTCCGTCTTTGATGATCGGGACAATTAGGACGGATCAAAGTGGAGGTTCGACGAGGCCTGGAGCTCATTTACATAATGAAATTAACTCCAGATGAGAAGAATCACTAATAGGAACAACTGATTGTGCATTATTCATACGCAGGAGGAAAAAAAATCTGTTTATGCTGCTAATTTCACCATTACAAACCTTGTTTTCAATTAACAGTTTGTTAATTAACTGGCGGTTTACATCTAATCAGATTCCGTCGGCGCCGTGTTGTCTCGCGGCTTAATGTTGTTGTTTTATTGCTGTTTGTTTTTGATTACATCACGTCCTAATGAAGCGTTTCATAATCAGATGGTGATGAAGAAAGTCTACAGTGATGAATTCATCTCAGCTGTGAATGCTGGGAAGTGTCGGCACGTTCACGTTTAACACATCGGATCAGCCAATCAGAGCTCGTCTGCTGTGCTGTAAAGGTCGTGACGGGTTCAGATGATTGTTTTGAACCAAAAGGTTCCACTAAAAGTTCCTCCACATTTCTCTTATTTTGGTAACTGTGACAGGAGGATCTGTGTTCAGACGTGTTTACTAAATGATTTGTCCACATCAAGATGTGAAGCTACCGCGAGGCGTTCAGGGACGTCTCTCCTGTGGGACACGGCTGAACTTCAGCTTCAGTTTGTCTCAGAGGTCAGAGTCACATCATGACGGCTGTTAAGAACTTCTCAGTTTAGAGTCTGCGTGGCGGCCCCCGCCAGCGTTATCTGGACTAATGAGTGACGAGGCTCGATGGCCTCCTCTCAGAGCTGACCTCAGATCAGCGTTCAGCTCCAGAGAATCGGGCTTTGATGCGTGGGAACTGCTCTCCTCCCCGACGGACCACCGGCCTCCGCTGCTCACACACTTCCTGTCTTTACTCACGACATCCACCAGCTCTCACTTTAACTCCGGTCAGTCTGCTGTCACATCACAGGACGCCACCAGCGTCACCGGGTCGCAGGACGAAGCTGTTAGTGGAGCTCCATCAGAACCAGAACCTCCTGCAGCCGCTCGCTGGGTTATTATCACGTCTCTCATCACGTACGAAACACGATCAAAACCTCATTTACAATAAACATGAAACATGATTATTACAATGATCTGATTGGTTGATACAACGCAGGCTGATGGGTCCGATCATGTCATTAGCCGGCGCCGCTCACCTGGTGTGGTGTCAGCTGACGCTCAGGTGAGGCCTGTGACTGGCATCTTTACCTTTATTTTCATTTCTTATATGAACTTTTACTCATTTTTATCTTTTTTTATCTGCAGTTTTTGAGTTTTGAGTCAAGTTGTTTCTTTATTACGTTTGTTTTCATGCAGTAATTTAAAGTGTATTTAAACATATTTACAGTTTTTGTGGATTTGTCCTTTTCTTTATATTTTGTGTTTTATTAATTTATCTTTAAAATAATTTCTTGACTGTAGTTTTCATTTACACTGATGTTTTTTCATTCATGTGTTTTTGTTGTAAACATTTTAAAACGAAATATTAAATATTCAACACACATTATATCATTTAGTTTTGATTGAATTAACTTTAATTTTTCTTGTATTGTTTAGTTTCTTATTCAGTCGGCTGAGTTCAGACTGCGACGAGGATCTGAGCCTGACAGGAAGTCGTTACATTAGACTTGTGACAACATGAAGACTGAAACCAGTTTTCAGTTGAGTTTTACCGTTTACAAGTGATGAAGGTGTCTGTTGATCAGAGACTGTGATGGTTCTGCCGAGTGACTCGGAGGTCCGAGCAGATCTGAGTCCGTCAGCCGACAGATAACGAGGAGTTCTGCAGTTTTTCACAGATAAACACACAGTTCAGTTGGTGAATGTTTCAACAATGAGTCTATAAAAAGCTCCATAAACTCCTGAGGAACCTCCGGCATACTTTCCCTCGCTCCCTGCTCGCCGTCTGTCAGGAGCGGGCCAGGACCGGTGATGTCACAGCGTGGGAGAGGAGTGCGGGGGAGCGTAAAGCTCTGAGTGTTAGAACAACATGATGTGGGGCCCCGAGCGATGTCCTCTGCACATGTGAAGCACCTTGGGGGTCACCACTTCCTGTGTGAGCGACAGGAAGCTGCTCCTGTCTGATCTGCACATTGTGAGAAAACAGGAGCGTTTGGCTCCACGCTCGCTTTCCCAGAGAGACACCAGAGAGATTCCAGGATGTCGTTCCTCCTCTTCAGTCCATCAGGCTGATACCAGAGCTGCAGGGAGGAAGACCTCTTCAAAATAATGTACCTTCTGAGCGCAGAGAGGATAAGAAGCTGAGCACCAGCAGCGTCCAGAGAACGACCCCTCAGCATCCGACCGAACAACAAGTTCATGATCGCTTGGGTGAAGACCTGAAGCAGTCGGGGTGAGATCAGGAGCGTTTCTGTGAGCTGACATGAATAAATGCAGCTCAGCATCGTAGTAGGAGCTGTTGTTTTTCCTTCAGTATCTCTGCGAGCAGATATCGGCGGGCCCTTGAACTCGTCCCTCGGGGCCCCGGTGAGCAGGAGTCATGAATATTCAGGCCGACACGTCTGATCTGATCTGTATACTTCACTGAGAGTCATTAATGTGCAGAGAAATGCTAATGAAGGAAATCAGCATGTTTATTTTCATCACTTTCACTCACACTGATCTCAGATCTGCAGTTTGACTCGTCGACGAGCCAGCAGCGTCTAAGGCCTCGTTTTATTTCACTCTCACGTCTTTGATGATTAAACGTCTGCTCGTAAAAAAACATCTGAAGACGCTTAGCGAGGAGGTGGGCGGGGCTTCCATGAGGTGGGTCTTGTGTTGGGCGGAGCTACACATGAAGGCGGGGTTACATGTTGTAATGATGACACACGTGTCAGGTGGTATAAACAGTCTGAGCCAATAAACTGACATTATTCAACAGTGATGTAAATACAAACGTATGCAGATGACACTGTTACACACCTGCTGATACCTGTAACAACCAGCTGCATCATCATGTTTCAGGTTAGTGACGCCACACTGGAACATCCAACAGTGTTCGGATGTAACTAAGAATATTTACCCAAGTACTGCACATATCTATAATGCTGAGGTGCTTCATTAGAGTATTTACATTGAAAATCTAAAAACAACCAAAGAAACATCAGATCAGACCCAGCTGACCACCTGAGGAAGAGAGGAGGAGTTTATATCCTCAGGAGGAGGAGAAGTTGGGTGAACTGTTCCTTTAAGACACAGATCTGGACATGTTGAGAGTAAATGAAGTTTGTGTTTTGTGTATCAAACCTTTAACATCTTCTTCACTCTGTTCATCTTTGTTCTTTGTAAAGTTCTCGACATAAACTTCAAAATGTCACTGCGGAATCTGTTTTCTATTAGTTAAGCTTTACGTGTGTGTGTGTGTGTGTGTGTGTGTGTGTGTGTGTGCGTGTGTGTTGTAGCTGTAAACGGGTTGATCAGGTTGTGTTTGTTTGTTTGTGTGTCACATGTTTCTCCTCTGAATGTAAACGTTTTGATTCTGGTTTGAATGCTGAGCTGCAGCGGGACGTTATCATGAGTAATAACATGTAGAATATAATAAGTGCTGTCACAGTCACGATGAACTAATTATCTATTTACTCATTACGACGACCTGAACGGACCTGATTGTGATTGACACCTTGTGTGTTTGTGTGTTTGTTGTTTATCTCTGTTGTTCTGTGAAGTCGCTCTCTGAGTCGCTGTGTTGGCTCTCAGCTCGCTGTTTGAGCTTAAACCCTGAAACATTTCTCTCCAACAGCCTGTTCCTCTTATCGCTTCATATTTCAGCTGTTAGTGTCACTGTGTGTGTGTGTGTGTGTGTGTGTGTGTGTGTGTGTGTGTGTGTGTGTGTGTGCATCATGACTCTCTACATCCTGGACTCCACGTCGGGGGAGGAAAAATAAATACAAGACCCCAAAAACGCGTCTGGGATCTGAGGCAGGAATGCAGCGAGGGCATGGGAACAACACCCAGAGTCACACACACACACACACACACACACACACACACACACACACACACACACACACACACACACAGAAAACACTTTTAGAAACACACTATTGTTGCCACCATCACACACAAACACACATCTTGAGAAAAGCTGAGTGGGTGAAGGTTTGGTTTACATGATCACACACACACACACACACACACACACGCTCGCGGGCCTGTCAGCAGTGAGGTCATGAGAGAGAGACCTTTACATGGTGCAGAGAGAGAGCTGTGGTGAACACAGGTGAGAGTTGATCCGACCAGAGGATCAGAACAGAACCAGGACCGACTGAGAACCCGTCTGCTCTGACTGAGTTTCTCAGACCTGCAGCTTCTCTCTCAGTTCACCGACTGCTTCTCTGTCGGACAGAGATCAGGAGACCAGAAGTGTAGAAACGTAAAAGTGATTTCAGAGTTTTGGACTCGTGTTATGTTGTGATGCCAGTCAGAACCAACCACAGGAACCAGCGGTCCAGAACTGGAGTGGAGGCGCCGGTCCAGAAAAGCTGCATTTGACTGACGGCTCAGATATCTGAGTCCTTCACCTCCGTCTGCAGCACGACAACCAACTCCATCCGAACATGTCATTCCATGGTCCCAGTCAGGTGAAGAAGTGCCTTCCCACTCACCTGTGCACTGATCCTGAAGTTCCTCAGCAGGTGGACGAGCTCACCTGTCAGCTGTCGTCGGGCAGAAGAGCACATCTGAACCAGTGTGAGCTCAGAGAGCTGTGTGAGTTCTGAGCTCTCCATCTGTTTCATCTCATCTTATATATGTTTTACATTCTCGTACGTTTCCGTCCACAGACGATCGTTGTGCAGTGCAGCAGGTCTGTCAGCAGAGCTCCACCTCAGCACATCTGATCTGAGCGCAGTGGATTGAGGATTTACTTTGATCTGCAGACGTTACACAAAGTACTCAGACAAGGTGGAGGATTGGCAGCAGAGGCTTTCTGCTGTTAATCAGTCTTACAAAAAAGCAATCAGTGGACAGATGTTTTCTCCTGCGGCAGCTGGAAAGCTGTTTGAGGACGGATTGAGAGCAGGACACCACCTGGACGTCCTGATAATCTGCAGGAGACAAGAAGAGCAGCTGCCCAGCAAACTAAGAACAAACTCTGCAGGAGGTTCACCTAAAACCCACATCGTGTTAATCTGTCCGACATGTGGAGGGAGCTCACACACATCCAGCGACTCGCAGCAGCAACTTTACACCAGCAAATGACACAAACCGACAGTTCATCAGCAGCACGGCTAATCCAGCAGCCGCCATCGTCCTCAGAACATGTTCCTGTTGACGACAGCAGCTCTGAGTTCAGCGCTGAGCTTTGTTCTGACCCTCAGCATGCTGATAACATCATGTGGTCTCATGCACACGTTACAACTGTGCTGATCTGTAACACCAGCACACGAGCACTCAGCCAGCAGAACGTGAACTATTAGCTAACCTGACCACTTCACAGGTGCACAGGTGCACAGGTGAGGTCATCAGACTTCATCTTCTCAACATATTCAGCCAACTGCGATCTAATGAAGCAGGTTAATGTTAGATCGCTTGTTACGCTGAGCTAAACATGTCGCTAACTGTCCGGAGACGCTAACGTCACAGCGGACTAACTGACCTGGTCGATCCTGCGTCTGTTATTCTGCTTCTGCAGACGTTCATCAGAGTGAAGCACCAGCAGCCGGACGCTGACAGAACTGTCATGGTGGACGTCTGCAGATCTCCAGCTGATGCACAGAAAACACTGAATCGAATGTTTTCTGACCTGCAGCTCACAGAAACACACCAGCTCAGGATTTACTCAGTTTGTTGAGACTCCAGACTCACAAATGTTCCTGCTCAAGCCGAGAGAAGTGAGTTTTTCTTGACTCGTCCTCTTTAACTGGATCCTTGTGTAGAGATGCTGCAGCGTGTCAGATTCATAACCTCCATCTTGTGTCTGTTATAATCTGATTGTGTTATGATTATTATATTTACTGTTGTTTGTCTCGTCTGTGTCTGAATGAAGACAGACTCTTTCTCTGGAGATGCTGCCGAGGTCTTTATGTCGACAGTCTGGAGGTTTTGTTGTGTTTGAATCAGGCTGGACGTGGACAGTCTGATGCACATGACTCCACACATTAGATATGCATGATGGAGCAGCATGGAGCGATCAGCTGATTAGACGCACACGCTGGTGGTCAGCAGGGTTCAGGCGGCGCTGCAGAATGAGTCCAGGATGTGATGGATGACTTTCATATCAACACGGTCGCTTCAGGAAGTCCTTTATGTGGCGAGGACGGCGGTCAGGAGCTGAGCTGCATAACTGAACATCAGCCATGCTAAGATAACTCTGAGCTGAGAGGGATTTACATGATGAAAAGAAAGTTTGAGCCAACAGTAGCTTGATGCTCAGAGCAGTGTGAACATGCATCCTGCAGACTGCAACACCAGAGACTTCCTGTGTCTGCAGGAACGTCAGCGAGGTTCAAACTGTTCCAGCTGAAGAGCAGATGTTTAATGTGCTATCAGGTGTTAAATCAGGTGTTAGCATGTTGCTAATGTGGCTGCTGGGCCGATGTTAAACTGATGTGAGACGCTCAGAGACAACAAAGAGAAACTTTAGACTCACATGAAGCTGAATAATCGGTGTAATCAGTGTTTTCATGTTGTTAGCTTTAGCATTGTCGCTACAGGATCCTCAGTGGTTTGCTACATGTGTCGCTGCGGTCAAACAACACGAACCTGAAAAAGTCTGCAGGTTCTGTCAGGTTCTGTCAGGTTCTGTAACAGATGAAATGTTAATGTGAGGGTCCAATAATAAACCGTGTCGTCTGAAGTAAGATAACTGTGAGTTTGACTCGTCTCTGCCGTCTCGTCTCCGTCACACTGAAGAAGCTCACACTGTTGTTATGACTGTGGTCAGATCTGCCTGTGTGTGTGTCTGTGTGTGTGTGTGTGTGT
>JARJLU010003766.1:0-21601 GCA_030272975.1 Sparidentex hasta
TATGAATCAATGTTCAATGTTGATCATATCATAGTTGAATAAAGGTTGATTAATTGTCAGAATTGATTTGACATTCAGTGTTATTTCAATGTTGATCACATCACAGTTGAATAAAGGTTGATTCATTGTCAGAATTGATTTGACATCCAACGTTATTTCAGTGTTGATCATAGCAAGCACTTTCAATGTATATTTCAATATCTGACATCAATCGTCAGCCTGACAATATCTCAATGTTGATTCAATCAAATTTTGCTATCTGGGTTGTCCTCATGATGATGAAAATGTGACTTGTTGCATACATGGCATCACTCCCCGAGACGTAAGAAGAAAGCAAAAATATTATATATTATTATAACAGCCCATGTATCAAAAAAATGTTGGGTTTAAACGGGGCTCGGACTCATAATTACAGTTAATGTGTCGGGCTGGGCCGGGCTCGGACACAAAGTGCTCAGGTCGGGTCGGGCTAGATTTTTTGGGCCCCATCCAAGCTCTAGTTCTAGTTAACTTGAGAGCCTATTGTCGTGGGCAGGCAAGGCCTAACAAGACATTGACTTGGTGGATGGGATGGGGTCTGTATCGATTTGGCATTATACTGGGTTGGTTAGTTTCACTGATCAGTTCATTCATCCGCACCAAATTCACAGTGAACACATGTCATTGAAGTAATCAAGAGATAGAAAAATACTGCAAGCTAGGCCATTAAGGAACAAGTCTTTTGTTATTTTCAATGGGGGTGGGGGGGTTGGGGGGGGTATCAGGGAACAACAGGGAGAATGAATGAATGAAGGTGGGATTAGCAGAAGAGGCCAGATGGTGGACAGAGGGAGTTCAGGCTTTCCCATGGGCAGCCAGAGCCGAGGAGGGGAGCAGAACAGTTGGGAGGATGAGAGGCCTTATAAAACCATATTACCAACAGTCATGATCACAGGAAGCATACCAGCGATGAAGCTTATTATGTCAAACATTCCATGCCAATGGACTCAGGGCTGACTGATAGCAGATTGCTCAGGGCAGAGGGGGGAGAGAGAGGCACAGAATGAGAATGTCTATGTGTTTGATCTAGTTGATGGGGAGTATTGAGACAAGTATCCCCTCAGTTAGCAATCACTGGCTTGGGCCAACATAGGCTGCTTGAAAAGCATTCTCAGACAGAAAGTCTTTCTGCTTTGAGAAATCTGTGGACTGAAATGAATGTGGCTATGTGAGAGAGAGTTGTGTGGCAATGTGGAGCAGACATGCTTCATATGTCTTACGGATTGCTTTTCTACATGTACTGCCTTCCTTCTCTGCTTCCAGTAAAAGCAAAAGTAGAATGAGTCATGGTCAATAATCTCTTATTGCCAAAATAGCACGATGGTGGTGAAATTATGGTGACCAGAGGCATAAATCTAATTTTAGTTTTAGCACATCATAAAGCAGTGTCTGCAGTTCTGAAGTTGTTGGATGGTACATTTCATTCGTGTTTATTCAGCTGAAAGGAAATTATTTTATGCATTCTTCAAGAAGTGCTGGATGACTCTCATAATTATTTGTAAAAATCCACCGGCTGTGGCTCAGGTGTGCAGCCAGCATCTTGTTATCTGAAGGTTGCTGCTTTGATAACCCTTGCCTGCATGCTAAGGTTCCTTGGGCAACATATTGATCCCCAAACTGCTGATGTGCTGGTCTGCACCTTACATGGCAGCCACAGCCATTAGTGTTCAAATGTAAGTACGAATTACTATAAGTCGCTTTGGACAAAAGCATCTGATAAATGCCCTAAATTTAAAGGGCTGCATTTCAAATTGAATTATTTTGTGCATTTTAATATTTATGACTGATTAAATTAATTTCTATCAAAATGAAATAACTAATACAAAAGTGGTCTTCATGTGGTGAGTATACACCCATCAACTTCATGAACAAAAAATTACGTTACAACTAGATGCAGTCAGTGCTGATGGAAACATACACAGAGTTACATGAGGTAAAGGTAGATACCAGAATTGCCTTGTGCTACCTGACCTGCATAAACAAAACATCAGCAGTGCCATGCTATGCAGGAAAGTTTGTTCATGTTTCTGCTATGTTGGAAATTAATATGTAGTTATAACAATAACAACAAAGACTGAATAGATAAGTGTGACACAAACAGATGATATATCAACAGCACATCCAAGACATATCATTATGTCAGTGGACACATTGTTTGACTGCTGACAGAGCTCTTGGAAGTGCAACGCAAAAAAAACCCCACAACAATGGCAGTGAACCATCAAATATATTGACAGCTTAAAGAGGTCTGAAAGAATGACAGTACATTTCCCAAAGCTCAAGGTAAGCTTAAAATGGAAAGCAGCTGTGAAGATGTAAGAGGTGGCACCTGTGATGTGGGTATGACAGTGTAGCACTTGTGTATTCAAGATGAAAAAATATGTGTATGGATGTGTTTCTTTGTAAAGCTGCACTCTCTGTTTCACAAGGGCTGTCAAAGCATAATAGCTCCTTATTTCCCTGAAGAATGGCATAAAACATGGCTGTGTTGTACATGCAGAATATTTAGGTATGCGCATGATTATGCGTGAGTGTCACAGTGAGTGCATGTGCACACATCTGAGCATGCAGTTGAAGCTATGCCAAGTACATTTTAAAACATTTGTCATGTAATTGCACTGGGGCTGTGTTCAGCAGCATTAGAATGTGGATAAGGACATCCTCTGATGAATAATACAACAAGTTCACAAAAGGGGCTTCCAATGAGCTTATACCTAGCACTAACAGAGCAGAAAAAAAGAAAAGAAAGCTGGTGAAGGAAATGTTTGAGATCAAAGTGTCATGAATAATTTAAGAGGTTTTTGAAAGATTCAACAGTATCTCACCAGCATCAAGGTCAAATCCCTGTCATGGTGTTTGAGCCTCTTCAAATGGGAAGAGTTATCATCAGTTGTTTAGCTAGGATCAGTTACCACCAAGGGCAGTGGTTGCTTGCTGGGCAATAACTGGGCAAGTAGTGAAGGACTTAGATAACACAGAGACCTGTAAATGTGAGGAAATGTGTAAAGCCTGTAGGCACTCAGCCTAAGACATGACCTTTGCAGTCAAAGACAATGAACAGCATGAAATAAGTTCATATTCTACAGATATCTTTTTTGCAATTTTGAGTGTGCATGACACAGTACATTCTGATATTTTTCAAGGCCACCAGATCTCAATCTATTATAAGGCAGATGGCTTTATCATGGATAAAAGCAGAAACAAGCTGTTTTAAACTCTGGTCTTATCTAGTCTGAGCTCTCACCTCAAAGGCTTATACCTCCAGACATGACTGAGGCCTCATTCAGACACAATCAGGTGTTGCAGCTTTTAGTGTTGGGGCGTCCATGGCTCATTTCTGTAATGTAATTTTTGACCCCCGACATTAAGCAATGCTACCAGTGCCCCTGTGTCTGACCTGTTTTACTCTGCCTCTGGTCATTCCTTCACCAGTGGAGAGATTTCAATTTAGTATGCCAGTCCCACAGTGAATGTTGGCATCAACAGATGAAGAAAATGTTCCGCTTTATGGTATGCAAGACCAAACTGAGTGAAAAATCGTGAAACATCATGTTACACTTCAGTGTCTTCTCAGTCATTCATGCTGCTGGTCTACTTGTCAGCCTTTATGATTGACCACAACTTGATGTTGGGTTTGTGTCTCTCAAAAGGTTGGTTTTGTTTGTTCAAACATACTACCCTCATTTTTCGCTGCAAAGCCTGATTTTGTCTGAATGGGCCCTGAGACTCAAACAATGAAAAAATATTCTAGTATTTCTCTGACTGCCAGCAATCGGTTGTTTCATGTAAAACACTCATACATACATCTTTCCTTGTAATCCTTGCTGGTATTTAAGTTTGTGCAGTTATTCATTTGTGCTTTTAAGTTTCAACAAGATGTCTTCCGACAAAAGATAATTACTAGGTTTGGAAAAAAAAAAAAATAGTAAGGGAATTTAGATCTGTTTAATCATTGATCACTCACTAGTCTCGATTTGTGATAAAAAGAAAAAAACTTGCTTGGCAAACACTGTCATGCAGAACCCGATCTCAGTCTTAAAATTTAATTTGATTTAGTCATGCTCATGCTACTCTTTGAGCCTCTTTTTAATTGAATCATCAGTGTTATATCCACCCTGCCTTCAACTGAGGTGGTGTTAAGATCAGTAACAGTGAAGTTAGAATAAGGTAGCTGTCAGCAGGAGATGAGCACAGGTCAAAGATGCAACCATCATGAATAAGCAGAGAAGCACACATAACCTGATTTGCAGAGGGTTTTCATCTTGCAGCTGCTTTTCCATTTATTATAGAAGAAAAGGTGTTATATTTTACAGGCAGGGACGAAGGGGATGGCAAACAACTTGCAAACTGTCATGTAATATATAGTGTCATTTGTTATCGTCTGAGCACAGAGCCCGAGGATTGGAAATGAATCGCACTCTCACTCTGTGCCTTTTTTCTTAAAAGCATAGTGCAAAATTTGCTTTTTAAAGGCCGCTCTTGCTCCACTAACTTTGATTGCTTTTCTTTGGCCTGCTGTTATGGCCACTCAGTATCCCTTTTAATGATGGGGAGACAAAGCTGGGACATGGCTAGAGGTTGACCACTGCAGAGTCAGTCTACCGAAAACGTGTTACATCATTGAAAGTCTGTGAATTGAATCCCAAAGGAATGTTTTCAAATCCTTCAGCCCACAACACCATGTTCCTCACCCTGCAAAAGAGTAATTGCCTAACCATACTATGGTCCAAAAATTGCCCTCCTGTGTAGTAGTCAGTTTGAGATTATTATTATTATTATTATTATTATTATTATTATTATTATTATTATTATTATTATTATTATAAACGTTATCCATATTATTATTATTATTAATAATACATAATAAACGTTACCTCCACAAGAACACAAAATGGAAACACAATTGAAAACTAACTTCCCTTTAAATCTGTCGTTGCTTCTCTCCTCTCCAAAACATACACACACACAGCACTGCTGGCCCTAGCCACCACTCCAGCTCCATCTTATATCCTCCCCTGATTGTCAAGTGGAGACAACTATGCACACCCCGCTCCAGCAAGGGAGGACAGCAGGAAACCTGCACTGTGGTACTGCGATAATAGACAGACAGGCAGGCAGATAATGTGTTGTTTGTTTCTGATGAATGGATAACTCACATCTCAAATTGCTGTTCTTGCATACAAACTCATGTATGGGTGAAACAAGATTATTCCGTTTAGTTTACTATAATGCATCCTTGAACTTTAAGCCGACAGACCTTTGAACAGCTAACATACTGTAAATGCATTCTGACTCCATACTTAAAGCCATGTTCATGTCGGATAATTGAGTTACCATGTCAGTTTATAAATAGTGTATAAACATCTTCAAATTTGACCAAAATAATATCTACAAAAATGCTCAAGCCTGTTTTGTCCGACATAGAGCTTAATAATCAGCGAGAGCCTGAAACAGGCAAACATGTTAATTTAAAGCCATGCAGTGCTTATTGTGCAGTAATTTTACAGTTTTTACTTTACAGTTCTCAGTTGTTTGATGATGTGAAGCAAGACATTAAAGGGAATCTTTCCAAAATGTTGAACTTTCTGCATACATTTTGAAATAATGTTTTGGCTCGCCGTTGCCGTCTTTTGATTTTTTTATTCACCTGCGCATACCTTGAAAGGCCAGCTGGGTGCTTTAGTTCAATTTGCCGTTTCAGGTTTGCTGTTGTTGATTTACGGAGTTGCTTCTTCAAACCCAGCGGGCAAAGTTTACACAAAAAGGTCAGATTTTTCCCACCTGGATCATCACTGACCATAAAATTGTTTTAAGTAATCATAGATGCCATTTTAATGGTGGAGGCAGAGTAGGGCTGGGTATTGTTAAGAACCTCCCGACTTTAGGAGCTAAAGTATAGAAACACAAATTGTCATGTGTGCTTGAAGTTTGCCAGCTGACATGTCCACTTTTACAAAACGGTGCAAGCGAGACCCACCGCTGAACAATTGCTAGTCTGCTAGCTAACAGGACACGCTGTCTCTGCTGCTGTTAGTTTAGCATGTGCCAAATCCACCTTCTCCTCTGATTGGCTGTGGGACAAAATCCCCTCTCCTCTGATTGGCTGTGGGATCAGTCAATCTCAGATCAGCACCTGCCTTTTGCACCACAAGGCCCCCGCACACCGACCAGATTCTAACCAACAGCCAACTGCCTTTATCCGACCACTCTGTTGCCTCTTGTCTGACCCTTTCGGCAGAAAAGTTGCATTGAACACACCGCTTCGACGTGCTGCCAGCTCCACACTAGCGTGTACGTTATGCGCTTGTGCGATATGCAATAAGCAGGTGGCGCTAGTATATAAAATAGATGCTGGATGAGAGGTTTATGCACGTGACTCTCTTTACTTTCGATCAAAACTAAACTTAACTGTTTCAGACAAAAACAGCTGCATACAGAACATGCAGTGAGACATTACCAATTATTATTTTACATACACTGAACATTTATTGCAGTTCACGTTCAGATTTGCACAAATTCAAATTTTGCCCACAAGTTCACATCGTTTGATACAGGTACACAGATATGTTTTGCACCAAATATACTACAACAATTGGAGCAAAAATGTAAGCGTGTCAATTTTTTAATCTGTGACTTGTAAAATAGGATTTGTGCACCTGTAATTAAGAATTTGTAAACGTGTAAGTCTTGTGTTGTATTTATGGACAAAAAAAAATCTACAAGTACACAAGTCATAGAGAATGTGACCACAAATTTACTGATACACATACACAATCACTGTACACAACTACAAATTCCACTGTTACAGGTGCTCAAACCTTTTGCACCAATAATACCTTAATAGAGGACGGTCAGCTCACCTCCCAGGGCCTCGCACTGAATTGCCAGAAACTGATTTAGGGACCATCATTAAATTACTTAGCATAATTATATTAATACAAAATAATTGCAGTTTTTTCGATATCTTCCATGTCATGTGACCCAGTGACTCCAAACCAGCAGCAGATTGTATTAGTAAACTGGACGAATGAGACACAGGTCTTTCTATTGTATTTTAGTGCTCCTCTATTTTACATGAATATTAAAATGCAACAATTATGTTTTTGTTTGTTTTCTCAATGTCATGTGGCCCACTCACTTCTGAAACAGATTCTGTTTCCAAAAAAAAAATAATGATAATAAAGAAAATGATGGTAAAAAAAAGTTCTCTAATGCTAAAGAGGTTAACATGTTTTCAAACAGCAATGTCAACTTCAACACTATTTTGTCTCATTTCTTAGATTCTGATTCTGAAATTCTGAACTTTTTTTTTTTTTTTTTTTTTTTAAATCTCACCCGTAGTCAACATTTAAAAGGTTTTTTTTCTCAAAATGTTCTGCCCCATAGTGTTGCTAGGTTACCTACTCAGAGCACCACTGCTACAAAAGAATCTGTTTTAAGAATTTTGTATGTGTGTGGTTTAAAATACAAGGCAAGAAATGATGACAATTTATACGCACACCTGGTGAAGGAACCTTGTTCCTTGGGCCTATACATCGATGAAAAAAATCTCCCTATTTTTCACAACCCAGTGTTGGCAAGTATGATCAGTTTGATTCATGCTCCGATGTTGATTCAGTAATAAGTAGTAATAAACAGATAATTCGTTAGAGTGCCAGGTGATACATTTTAAATTAAAAAAAGTAATCGTAAATTATAAATCTTTCCTCTAGGAAGTTCTAGTTTGAAATGCAAACAAAGGCACAGGATGTGTTTGGTCATAAAATAGTGCAATCATAGTTAAGCTGAGAAAGTGCCATTGTTTCTGGGACTGCATGGTACATTTTTTGTCTAACATAAACATAGACATAACCACGGTCCTTCCGGCCTCTGGCTAGACGCAAGGGGGTAAAACGTTGACAATGAACCCTGCTCTCTCCCCGGAGGAGAGTGCTACCTGCGGGCACATGGTTCAACAGCCAGGGTGAGACCGGCTGCGCTGGGAATTTAGAGTCTTCGAAAGAGAGGTGCATCGGAAATCGGCTACCTACTCTGATGGTGTTTCCGTGGCGCATCAGCCTCGGACCCTCGAGCGAGGTCGCAGGCGAGGCGCTTCCCCTTGCTAGAGGCGGGAACCGAGTGGGTGGTCGTCGGCTGCTCCATGCCTGAATTGATTCAGATAATTTTCTGAATCGATATTGAATTGGGAAAAAATATATATTGCAATGCATTGATGAATCGATATTTTTACCAACCTCTAAGGCAGAGTTTGAGGTAGTGCTGATGCCTTTAGTTGTTTTTGCCTCCATGCTTTGCATTTTGATGATGTATGCGGTGGTCCGACTCTGAGGTGGATGGTGTTGCCAGATTGAGTGTTTTCCCGCTACATTTTAAGGGCTGTTTACTGTGTGTTTTAGCTGGTTTTTGCCTGGAAGGCTCTATGGAAATCTGGCACTCTCTTGAACGAAGTAAAACTTTGTGAGAGCACTTTTCACAAATGCCAGAATGAACGCATTCACAGTAACCTTCATCAGGCAGAAATACAGTACATTCAGATAAAGTTTGCCCAAAATATGAACGAGTTCATGAACGATCGTTCATTGAACACATTCAGGCACAACACTGCCTGCCAACTCCCAGAATGAGGAAAACAAGTGATTCCTGCATGGTCTCTGCATTCAACCGACTGGTAAAACGGTGTTTTTAACGGCTGTTCAGATTCAGCTCCTTTCGTTAAGTAATGAATGGAGTCATTTACATAGGCAGGTAAGTGTCGCCACGTTTTGATAGTATTTACAGTTGCCTTCGAGTATGGATGAAGTCAGCTTGAAACTGGCTAACTATTTAGCTCCTCTTCGGTCCACTATGCAATGGTGTTTGAAGCGAGTTTAATGTTAATAAAATTACGATAGAGCTTGGTTGTCACAGCAAAAAGTCTGCAAACATGTGCAGACTGGAGACAGAGACGATGCGAACAGTGTCCAAGAGTTTGGAGACTGTGGTGGAGACAAACACAGCTTTCGCTAGCTGTTGGCCATTAACTACATGGTAGTAATTGTAACAAAACATAGAGCACACTAACACTATTCAGACACACAAACCAGTTGCCTGCTGCAGTTGCCAAGTCTGTATTTCTTCAGGAGCCTCTCTTTCTGGGTCCGATTCTTGGTCAAACTGGTGTGGCTGAGCAAAAGCATCTCCATGACCCATAACGGTATGCATCCACCATAACATGGGTGCATGTTACCACTTGCGTGAGAGGCATCGTTTTCCTCGAAGGGATTCATAGCAAGCAAGTAGGCATTTACAGATGGAGCTCATTAGTATTTAAAGGTGCGGGCACAGAAACAGCCTGCTTTCAGCAGAGCTCACTTGAGCGACTTTTAGACAGCTGAAATTCAGGACCAAGGATGGGTTTCGGGCAATGCATATCGATTACAGTGTTGTTGGACCTCTGATAGCTGTGTGAAATTGATGAAAAGCAATATAATATGGGACCTTAAAGTATACATTATTACGTTCAGGAGGACTGTCCACATCAGACACAAAAAGCAGATCAGGTGTTTAGACACAGTTACCATGGGCTATGTATGGGTTGAAAGGGTACAGTGCCAAAAGTACTTTGGTGCAAACAGTGTTTAACACAAAACATAAATTAATAAATGAATACATATTATTCTACATTTATAGACAGCTAATAAAAGTTGATATGTTTAATATGTGGGATTAGTTTTAGTCACTCTGGGAGTAATGGACAAGAAGGAGCTGTTGAATAGCCGCAATTGACACGCTGCACACCTCCAGCTTAGCAGTGAGCTAACACTCTTGTTCTCTCATTAATGTGATTGGTTACCTGTTATGAGTTGAAATCCAATATATTGCCCAACAGCCGTGTTTGCGTTTTGCTTTGACAGCATGTTGTCTATCAGCTCCACACTGACTGAAATGTGACTCCTGTTGTGCTGCAGCTCTGCTGCTGGCCCAACTGCTGCACACAGACTCCTCCTGTCATAGCATCTGTTGTTGGATTATTGATCTATCAAAAAGTAAAATGATTGTGGGAGCAGAGTCCAAATAATGTAATCAGAATTAGCACAACCACATTGTAATACTGGTTAAAAACCAATGTGTATACAGATGTAGGCTAAAGACCTACTTCCTTTGGTGTCTAGCAAGAAATAAAGCACAAAAGTATTTCTTATTTCATTTGTTCGAAGGTTTCAGGGAGTGAAGGGAAAGTTGGGATGTAGAAAATTATGGTTTGCACTGACTGTTAGAAACTGATATAAAAATTTACACTATTTTTTTATGTCAATAATGGAAAATAAAAATAAGAAAATAAAAAAAAACATGTTTTGTTTTAAATATTGAGCTTTCTTGTAATATTTGAACACCAATGTGGCAATCCTACAAGATGACAATACCAGCTGTGGCCCAAAGCTAATCTGAGTGTGAGACCCCTTGCTTAACATTTGGTTCTATATGGGACATCTCTCCAAAGACGCTATGCGTGACCCACCATTCAATCTGACCACAACCCCACATTGCTGGTTGCAGGGGGCTCAGAAAAAAAAAAAAAAAAAAAAAAAAACCACAGCTGGCTGCAGAGCTGACCAACGTTTTGGACAAACCTCGGCTGACATCTCGTCGACATTGTAATGGCCAGTCACAGTAGCTGCCAATCACACTAGCAGCATGGAGGACTGAAACCACAATGGAGTCTAACACAACGTGTCATGTGTATTCTCCCAGCTTGGCTTTCTACACCTGTTTAAAACACACCGGTGGGTGCCGCCGATGGTCATTGTAGGACCGGCATGCTTAATCTACAGTAGCAGAGGCATGACAGCAGATCAGACGCAGAGTAGAGTATTGCATGGCTAAATGCTACAAAGGGAACAAAATGGAAGTTTTTCTGTGTATCATATGTCTTGCATCCTGGTTGTGTACTATTATTTCTAATCGGTTGAAGTGGATAAGCATGCAGTACCACAGCACAACAAAATAATGTTAACAAGTGGTTTAAGTTCACAACATGTCACACACAGTGGCCATGGAGTTACACTCCCAAACCACCGCACCACCTTGCTGCGTTTCACCACACCACCAGATTTGATCTGAATGTGTGCTTAGGGCATCTCATACTACAGGGTGTATTCTGTGTCTGTATCAGTAGCAGAGGAATGTAACAAAAACACCACTCTTTAACACCCCCGGAATGAGATTGGGTTTAAATAATAGCTCTGCAGCACGGTGCCAAATTTGAGGAAGATTAGCAATTTAGAAAACACCTGAACACTAATGCCACAGAGCTGAGGATTAGTTTTTCCAACCCATCATGAATAATAATAGATCGATTTCTCCACCTCTTGTAGATTATTAAATTATATTTAGATGACTTTTCATGCAGCAAATATAGCTAGTTGGTTGCATTGCACAAAAAAAGCGTTTTCAGTGCTTTTTAATTTGGCATGTCTCTTACACTACTTTGCAGAAAGCTCTTCAACTTTCACTTTTTCACAATGCGCTCCTTTGAATAAAATAATTGCTATGCACTGAGGGACTGAGTAGATTGAGGAGTATTTATGCATCTTCAGTGGAAGAGGAAGCTCATTTATTTTACAGCTGCCGTCAGTGCTCCAAAAAAGTAAAGCTATACCTGCGATTAAGAGGGAAGGGAATACACTGATGAAATACAGACTGGCATTTTCCTATGTCATATGTGCATGACAGTATGTGCACTCTATTATAAGACATGACAAAACCTTAGTCATGTGGCCATGTGTAACCATTGCTCACAGGTAAGAAAGAATCTAAGTGTTGATGAGCCAGTGATATAGATGTGGAGACATGGCTGCTCCAGTTCTCTTCCTCCTGTTGGATGGATTTACAGGACATATTTTCATGGCTGGTTCTTAAAAGGAGCAGTCCTGGGAGTGATGTCACCCTTCTATTTTTTTGCTATTAGCTTGTGCTAGCGGAACAGCATGGCTTATTTAGTATGGGGCAGGAGGTGAGCATCCTCTAGGGTATGCGGTTAAGGTGCTCTGAATGAATGCAGTCACTCAGTGACCAGATGGGCTACAGTTGCCATCAGGCATTAGACCACAGGCACTTTTTTTTTTTTTTTTTTTTTAATGCCAGCAAGCAGAAAGCATTAATTTGCACCACTAAGCTCATTAAAACCAGCAGATACTTGTAGCTTGATACTTATGCATAGATGAACAGTTAACAGGTCAGAGGAACTATTTTGGGTGCTGACCTATTGCTGTAGAGATGCTGCAACATTATCTGTAAAAGTTTAATTTGAAAATTCTTATGTAAGAGCTATATGATTGGTGGTACAAAGAACGGTCAAAACAGAAACCCTGCAACAATTATACCTTTGTGACAGACTTTATAGTAAATGTTTATTTAAAGGGATATTCTGGTGTAAGTTTAATCCATGTTCTAACACAATGTGACACCGAGTAGGACCCCCTCTTGAGAGATAAACTGCTAGCTTACGTAGTTATAGCATCCTCAAAAACGACCGCACGACAACAATACATTGCAGTAAATGGGTCCAAGTAAAAACTGCCATAAAAAAGCCGCAAATAATGCTCAGAACAGCACTAAAATTCAGCAACATTACTAATAGGGTCCAAGCACATATTTTGAGGCACACAGGGCCACATAGGGCTTCCCACAGCGAGCAAGTAGCTGGAGAGGTGAGTTTTGTTCATCTTTTCCGACAAATCCGGCCACGGTATCAGATGTTTGATGCCTATAGTGGCTTCACAAAAAAAGTCTCCTGTTGGTTTGCCAGCCACCTCATGACAGTAATATTTACGGTGTTGTGGAAGTCCTTAATGGGTTGCCATCGGTTACACATGCATGTGCCATGTTGATTTGCTTCATCTATGCTCTAAATTCACCTATCTATGTAAGATCAAGTACACTTGATGTGCTGCGGAAAGCATTCATGAAGATAGTACCAGGAAAAATGAGCTGGATTGTGTGCAGTCTTTGAGTGTCAAGCTCTAAATACTGGAGTGATAAAAGAGAGACATTTTGATACAGCGTGTTTATTTAGTTCTGTTCTAAAGCTTGTTTGAGGATAATGTACGTGGTCATAGTTAAATGTAAATAAAAGATGGAGACCCACTTTAAAGGAACAGTTATGTCTTCAAAATAACATGCACTATATTGTGCATTAGTATAAAGTTAGTATTCTGACTATAGTGTAAAAAATATTTTTTTGACCCAAGATGGTTAAAGGCATTCCACCCCATAGTGATGTGCAGGTCTTTTAATACCTGCACCCACGCACACCATTTTTAGAGCCAATCCATACCGCCCAACCCATAACAATTTGCTCTAATTAAGGCAGCCATTCTGCCTGTACTGCTGTAAGGTTTAACTGTGCAGCCTGCAACTTTAACTATTATTATATGTAGACAAGCAGCTTGTAATGTTGCTTGATCCATTTCCACTTACTTGTCTGTGCCAGGAAAAGAAACAAACAATAAAAACAATGACACAATATGTGTCCTGTACAATTTCTACGATCTCCACAACAGCCTAAAACAGTCTGACATGTTTGAAAAAGAAATCTGCAAATATGAAGCTTCCAATGATGCTGAGGATTATTGCATGACTTTTCATAGTTATGTACAATGCTCCATTATGTAATAGATGGTATAGCTACCAATTAAATAAGCACACACAGTAACCTGACCATGTGTAGCTTTAAATAAGGAGTGGTCCCCATTTCTTAATGAGGATTGGAGAAAGATGATATATCCTCTCTGCACCTTCACTGTGCACCACCTGTAGAAGTGAATTACTCTCATGAGTTACAAGTTCCTCAGTTACATGTTCCTCAGAAACCCACAAAATAAGGTCCAACTCTTTTTAATCTGTACATGCTTTCCCCTTGGGGACGTCATCAGAAGGCACGGCATCAGCTTTCATAGTTATGCTGATGTGCACAACTGTACATCGCCTTATCTCCTGATGACACAGGGCCTATTGATGTCCTTTTTAACTGCATTTAAGATATCAAGACATGGATGGCAGCAAATTTCCTACAGCTCAACCAGGACAAAACAGAGGTTTTACTCATTGGTCCTGAAGGTGAAACTTTTACCAGGATTTTAAAGGATTTTAAACCATTACAATCTGTAAAAAATCTGGGTGTGATTTTTGACTCTGAGCTCAGTTTTGTTCCACACATCAAAAATATAACAAAGATAAGAATATAGCCAGAGTCTGCCCATTTCTCTCTCAGGCCAGCAAGGAGGTGCTGATGCATGCTTTTATCTTTTGTTGTTTTGACTATTGTAATGCCCTGCTCTCTGGCCTGCCCAGAAAGAGCATTTCGAATCTACAATTATTACAAAACTCAGCTGCACAAGTGCTGATGAGGACCAGAGGGCGGGAGCACATTACACCGATTTTTAAGTCTCTGCATTGGCTCCCTGTGTGTTTCAGGATTGATTCTAAGGTTCTTTTTACTAGTTTTTAAGTGTCTTAACGGTCTTGGGCCTTCTTATTCATCTGACCTGCTTTTACCCTATCAGCCTCTGTGGACCCTGAGGTCCTCCGGCACTGGTCTTTTAACCATACCACAGGTTAGTTCAAAAAAGCATGGGAGGCGGTTCTCAGTTGTTATGGGCCCCGACTGTGGAACAGACTGCCGGAGAGCCTCAGGGTCGTGGAGACTGCTGAGGTCTTAAAAAGTGGCTCAAGACCCACCTTTTTAACCAGGCTTTTAATTGAAACTTAAATTCTTTTTTTAAGTCCATTTAAGCTGTGATAATCAGAGCACTTATATTCATTTATTTATCTTATCCTTTTATTACTGTTTAAATCTCTCACGTTTTCAGCCTTTATGCTTTTATGTTTTAGTCTCTCGTGTTTTTAGCCTCTATGCCAGGGTTCCCCGATTAGTTCTCACAGAGGGCCAAATTATGTCTAGGTTGCCAAGTCGAGGGCCAACTTGTCAGTTGCATGCAGGACCAGTAAACATTGTTTTATGTGCAGATGTTACTGTTGCTGCTATTATTAGAAGTATTATTGTCATGATTAGTAGTATCAGTGGTAGTTGGTTGTAGTAGCAGATTTAGTCATAGCCTGTGTTGAGGGACAGGTGAGAAAAAATGCACACTTGAAAGATAATAAGTCAGTATCAATGACTGAGTTATTTGAATGTCCCTGGGAATATTTTGATGAACATAATATGACCAGTTTGATCCACAACCATAAACAACAGCACTACAGCTAGTGGTGCACAAGGGGAAAAAAGAATATCCTCAGACAAAGATGATAACTTTTCTACATAGACCTGGAATATTTTTGAATACCAATAACAGAAACATTGATGCTGAATGTTAAACAGTGTACCCCTTAGTCAAATGTCCAAATGGCTTTCAGGTTTCCACACAGACGGCTGTCAGCAGCATTTCTACAACCACATTCACCTCAAGAACAGCAAAGTGAGACTGTGAAAACCGTCAGACTGGATTACATCAGCACCAGCAAACACACACACACACACACACACACACACACACACACTTAGAGAGACAGACAGGAAGACAAGCAGAGAGAGAGAGATTATGTTTGTCCCTTTTGAAAATTAGATAACATAAGAGCACAAAATATTATGAGTAGTATCTGCAAAAAACAAATATTTTCTTTTCTTGTGGGAAACAATATCATTTGGTTTTATTTATTTATTTTTAATCATTTTGTTTATTTTGTTTTTGTTTTTATTGTATGACCTTTTAACAGTTTTGAAGCAGTTGTGTCCTCCCATTTCATTAATTTACTCTTTTTAATTGATAAAAAATGGTGAAAATTAATATATGTTTTCTCACCAATCAAAGAGAGAAGTGAGAGCGACAGGATGAGGCAATCTTTCTGATGTTGGGCTTGTATTCTGTTGTCACACCCCTGAGGCACTGTCCAAGATGTGTGTTGTGTTGGATAATCTGTTTCTGTCCTGACTCTTGATAGTGTTCATTTAAGAAAACGATGACTCACATACATATGTGGAGGGGAACATTATGAGTAAGAGCATTGCAACAGCTCTGGTGTTTTTGAATTGAGCTTGTGGAACCATGTTGTTTCAAAAGTCACTCAGCCCAACATCTTTGTGCTGCGCTTTGAGCAAATCAGATGCTGCCATCTCCAAGACCTCCATATGAAGAGCTGCCTCATCAATAGAAGGCAACAGTGTTTTGGCCTCTGCAGTCCACTGGCCATCAGCCGGAACAGAGAACAGCTGTCTCAGGAAGAGGAAGATGTCACATGAGAGTTTAGGGGAGCTTTCAAATCGTTCCTTGAAGTTTTCTGCCAGACTCGACACAAAATCCTTCCTCGCTGGATGTTCCCGCATGTTGTGCTTTTCACAATGCTCGCGCAGACGTGGAAAGTGCAACTTTCTTCCATGAATGTCTCTCTCCAGGAGGTTCAGCTTTGACTGGAAAGCTTCAACTGCTTCGTACATGTCAGCAACAGTGTGATTTTTTGCCCTGTAGTTGCAGATTTAGGTGATTTAGATGAGACATGATGTCACACAAAAAAATACATCTGCCATCACCTTCTTGTCAATTAAAAAGCTCAGAAATTCTTGGGCTTTTTTGCTCTGCAGATTGGTCAAAAATGATACCAGCTCATCATGCAGGTCACACACCCTCTCCAACACATGGCCTTTGCTCAGCCAGCGAACATCTTTATGCAGCAGAAGATCCTTGTGTTCAGCTGACATTTCCTCCAGCAGTGCTCTGAAAAGACGATGTTGAAGACTGGGGCTCTCACGAGCAAAGTCTCGTCACTGAGTCCATCACCTCTGGCATTTCTCCACTTAGTATAGCGCACAATGCTGTTTTGTGAATGATGCAATGAAATGTCAGCAGTGCGGGGTCCAACGGCAGAAGGCCTGCTCACTAAGCCCTTGCGGTGTCCCACCATCGATGGAACCCGTCACCACAGACACGATTTTGCTCCGATCCAAGCCATTCTTCTTGAAGTACTGTGACAACTCATTAAAGACGCTTGCTCTAGTTTTGCAGCACAGGGCTTCTTAGCTCTTGTCAGGGTCCATGAAACTTGCAGCGATGCAGCTATAGCGCTCACTTGCGCTGATGTTGACTTATTCATAGTAGAAACAGACTGCTTGTATGACGTTAGCATGTTTGCTATTTTGCGTTTGCGCTGATCCGATTTTGTTGGGTAGTTGGCATTGAAGCTGACAGCATGCATGGTGCTGAAGTGCCGCTTTAGATTCTCAGCTTTGCTGACAGTAACAGTTTGCATGCATATTAAGCATATCGGTTTTGCATTGGCATGGTCTGATAAAATAAAACAAAACTCCTCTGTCCAGCCAGATTTGAACTGAGAGTTCTCCTGGTCAACCTTGTGCTTCTTCACAGAGGCCATGTTGTTCTCAGTTCATTATTTATTGTGACGTACTGGTAATATTTTGCTTTGCTAAGGTCGGCTAGCAGGTGACTGACAGAGTCAAGGATGAAGCGGGCGCAGATCTTCCGTGTACATGCGCAAAAAGGCAATACGGGTCAAGTGTACGGTGTGAGATGAGGTCAAAATAGAACCAAACACAATTCATTTCACCTTATGGCAGTTTATTACATGTCGGACACTTTGCTCTCGCAGGCCGGAGATTCCCTAATTGGGGATGGCTGCTCTGTGCTTTTATGTTTTAGTCCCTCCTGTTTTTGGCCTCTATGCTTTTATGTTTTAGTCCCTCATGTTTTTAGCTTCTACGCTTTTTGCCTTATTTTACTGTTTTAGTCTGTCAGTTTTTAATCTCCAGGGTTTACTCATGGGGGCCTGCCAGACTGTGAGTGGTCTCTGGTCTGGCCACGGGGGGCGCTGTCCTATGGACAGCTCCGGCTGGGTGACTAGAGGGCTCTGCACCTTGGTGTAGGGCCTCCTGTCTGCCCGGGTTGGGGTGATCTCAGTGGCGGTGCTCCCTGCTGTCTTGGACCGGGATCTCTCCCAGTGTGGTTTGCCCCCCAAAGGTAGCTACCTCCATGCCTCAGGTCCCGCTGCCCAGCCATGTCTCTTAAGTGACAGCTACTGTATGTACTATATGTGTGGGTGTGAGTGTGTGTCTGTGGGGGTGATAAGGTTGGGTTCTTTTAATTTTCTTCTCTTGATTTTATTTGTTGTCTCTTTTCCTGCTGTTGTTTGTACATTTCTGTAAGGCAGGTTGAGATTCTTTTTTGTATGAAAAGCGTCATATAAATAAAGATTGATTTGATTTGATTTTAAGTGCTTTGCAAACCTGTTGTATTTCTAAGCCTGTCCATTCGACTGAATCAACCAATAAATGAGAAAAGACATTAAGTGCCTAATTCTGTCCTTGAATGGACCTTGCAAGAATTTATCCTACGAGAATAAATCTCTGAGAATCGTGATGAATAGTTTTTATTACAACTAAGTTGCCTGTGTATAACTTAATTTACAGATACTAACAGACTTCCCAATATGACATATGATCTTGGTTAAATGGTTAAATTCAAAAGTGAATTTAGCTGCTGGGCTCTGACTTGAAAAGCCCACATTTGTCTGAGTGCGACTGGAGGACAGCACTCTGAGCAGTTAGAGCTCTTAATTTATTGAGGCACAGATTGCAGGCATGTTGCTAACCTCTTTGTGAAATTGACTTTTAATTTGTAATGAGCAATCACATATCAAGGAACTAATAGCCTCTAATTGAAGTTCATTTTGTTCCCCTTAGGACTTGGTATTAAGCAGCATCAAATGTAATGGTGGAAAGGATTGAAAGGATGATATCAAACATTCTTGAAAGTTATAATTGTTTGATATAATCTTCACCCTTGAGAGATGTTTCTGATTTAAAGGATTATGGGTAGTAGTGATTTCTCTTTTAGACACCCGCGGATGATAGCTAAGACAATTCACTGCAGAATATAAGAAGCTGTATGAGGTCAGGTTTAGACTGCTGGAGCATAGGCTAATTGAATGCACTGAAATTACAATAATAATGTAATTGCTTGATTAAAGTACAGTAGATCCAGCATGACAAAATATAGCCAGAGGGAAGCATGGACACCGGTGCAGCTTCCTGCCTTTACATCAATAATGTAATAGAGGAATTTGACCCATCATCAGCGTATGTCAGTATTTGTGTTTCTTTCAGTGAGGAGAAGGAGAATAACTCACATATGACAGGCATAATCAATATCAACAAATTTGGGTTTTATTCGCCACTTCACCGTTAAATAATCTCATGCACTCTTGTTTTGAAGGGAAACTGTTTACAATCAAATGTAAATTGAGGTTTAGGTTGAGCAAGAATAAACAACAAGGTCCACAAGTCACTCAGCAGAGTCCTTCTGGTGTCATGGATATTTTCGTGCAATGTGAAGTATGGATGCCATAAGCTGTTGGTGACTTGTATATCCCATTACATTTACAATAAACCATAAAATAACTGTAGTTCTATGTGAGATCACACCACTTGCTCGTACAGAAAGAAGGACATCAAAAAGGTTTCTCCACTGAATCTTTCTCAGTCAGTGGTACGGGGCTCCTGCACTAGCCATTAATATGTAGCATTTGCTGAATGAACTCATTATTCATGTTAAAGGTTCATATTATTTCTTGACTAGCTAATAAGTTAGCTTGACATTTATTTCATGCATTAATCACCTGCAGTGGATGTTCCGTTCAGTTTGACCTTGGCTGTGAGGAGAACAGAGGAAACTCTTGTGTGTAGTTGACTTACATTCCTGAACAAGTGATGGGGAAAAAGGCTACTCACTTCTGTGTTAGGCAGTAGCTGGATGAATACATCTTGGATCAGTGGCTTTATTTTCACTGGTTCATTTGCTTATCATAATTTAAAATGTAGCCAAGACAAAGACACAATTAAAGTACCTTAATCACCTACAGAAAGTTAACGTGAAGTTTCTGAGACTTTAATTGATCCAGTCAAATTTAAGTATATGGTAGCTAAAGTATTATAGTTATTTGGACATTCCCTGCATATAAACCTATTTTCCACTGTGTCAAGCTCTGAATGTTGAAAATGCATTGCTCTCATCATCCTGCACACAAAAGTGTCTTGGATATACTGAAAAGTATAACGCAAATTTCTAATCTGAATTCACACAGAAGACCTTTATTGTTCTTCTGCCTATTGGGAGCTATAAAGAATAAAAAGGGAAATATACTTGTCATCACTTAACCTTTCATCTAGAGATTTGCTTGACTGACTGCAAATGGTGTGTGAAACTCAACCTGAGTCTTTTGTGAACTGCTTTGAATTCATAGGAGATCAAACTATTTCTTTTTTTATTTATGGCTCAGATCCCCTAATTCAAGGAATTATAAGTTCTCATTTGAATTTCAATGTGTAAACTAGATGAATCACATAGTGACAGAAAACTAACACCACTCAAACTGAAATTCAAACATCATTTGACAAGAGTAGAGTGTGTTAGTAAAGCGTACAACTGTCACTCCATTTCTCTAGTAAAACGTAAGATCTCTTTATGCATAGTGCCATTTCTCCATTAAATTTCATTAATATGCAGACATGAAATTCCTATCCCCCCACTCCCACTCACACAAATACATACATATTCATTGACAAAGTTGTGCCCATCAGGTTAGGTGGGTGCCATTACCACTCTTACAGCCCTGCCTCCCAAAAGACTGATAAAACACACAAAGTACCTATGAGAAAAGGCTCATGAGACTCCATGCCACCTGAAGAGAAAACAGTTATATCCTCTTCACGTCATGAGACTCTGAGCAGATGAGGTGACTCTGATGTTGATGAAATCAGCCACAGGTGCATTCAAGCATCAACATGTTATAAATCAGGCATCAAATTAATTTCTAGACTGCATTTCAACATGGGGCTATGCATACCATTGTAGTCGGAATCTTGTCACCTGCAGTGTGGATTTGTCACTTGATTTGGCAGGTGTTGTTGTACATTTCCGTCACCGAGGTGTTCCTTTTGATGCACGCATGAAACTGAAATGATGAGGTAGACTCCCACTTTCTGTCTGTCTTTGTGTATGTATGTTGTTGTGTGTATGTGTGTGACTTGGCTACTTTAGTAGGCACGTTTAAGACTCAGAACTGGTCAATTAGGGATGGCTGGTACAAGTGGGCTGAAAAGTCATGTCCCAAATTGTCCCAAAGAACAGCTCATTTTATGTTTTCAAGGCTTGCATGTTGGCAATACAGGTTTGAGCATGAATATACTAAAGCTTTACATTTATTTGTGTGGTTCAGTTTTTGTTTTTATGTAGTGACCATGCTGTGCATATGGTCTGGTTATGTTAAGGTACAATAACAATATGTGTTTATGTGTGCTTGTTGTGGTGCAGGTTGGCCAGATTGTTGCAGGATGGCTCAGCATCCACTATGCTCCATTTGTTCCTCTGTCTTGTATCACAGATGCTGCTGATTACATTTTGACAGGCATTTCAATGCAAAGCACTCTGGAGCGATAGGGCTGTATTTGGCAGCTCTTTTACAGCGACATCTGTTTTTTGAGGAAAAGTCCTTTGAATTTTCTATTTTCTATATA